>JBAMIB010375003.1:0-21317 GCA_037177415.1 Kaempferia rotunda | reverse complement strand
ACCATCTTTTGAATTATTTTTATTAATTTTATATTTTTCATTGTTTTATTTCATATATATATATATATATATATATATATATATAAGTACAACTTTTGTGAAAATATAATGGTTTAAGATGATATATTTAATTGAGTTTTTATTTTACAAGATTTTGTTAGTTTTAAAATTTAATATTTTGAGTGTATGTATAGGTTGTTTTAGATGTAAATGACTTATCATTAGTATTTTATTTGTAAATATGACTCGAATGATTATTGGATGAATAAAAATATCTATTAGGCGTCCTTTAAATTTTGTTTTGTAATTTTTTTTTATTCTAAATGGTGAATGAATTATGATGATATGTAAATATTAAACTCAAGTTATATATTCTAAATAAATATTATAATAATTTTTAGTGTCTTTATAAATTAATATAATGATATTTATTGATATCATTATAAATTAGTTAAAGTAACATTTTTAAGTACCCTTAAAATATAATTTTTTTGACATTTTAGCCTATTCTTATATCCCGATATTATAATATTTTTTAAGTGAGTATTGATATTGCATAGCGATATCATAAAATGTCATAAATACAAGGAGAATCTAAATCGACATCCCTTTATAGGTCATATTTGGACGATGCCACTAAAATTTAAGTGTCACTAAAGTATATTGTAAGGGTATTTATATATGTTCTTACATATCCTTATTCTAGCCTCTTTATATGTGTCACAAGTTAAGAATTAAGTTGAATTAAGGGTCTCTCGCCTCTTTTCTAGCAAGGTGACAATGGCTCTCCGCTTCAATCTCTCTAGCCAGTTTTCTCCTCGTCGTTAACCTTAATTTTTCTTGTTGTAGCTCTCACCTTTAATATCTCTAGTAGAGCTTTTCTCCCTCTTAATCGTCTCCCTCGTTTACGTCCATGGTGACAGTGTTCTTTCTAACTGAATACCACTACAAACATCTGAAACATTTAGAACATCCAGCACAGGCCATACGATGGGAGCAATCAACCCAATAAAAATTTAAAGACAATCCACGTACAGCTTTTTGTAGAGCCTAGCTACTGTTCACAAATTTGTTCACAAGCTTAAAGAGAGACTCAAAATGATCCAGCAGAACAATGTGTTTTGTTGTGAATGACCTAGCTGCTGATAAGACGAATGTTCAGAACTTCTAAACAACAAATTACTAAATAAACCAGAAGAAAGCAAAGTGACACTGGTATAAGGAAAACAGGATGAGTTAACAGCCAAAAATTTGATTAGAAAATCCGTGTTAGGCTAAGCATTAGTCCTGTGAGTTACATTCCCTGTCGCAGTGTACTGATGCACATCGAGCATTGGCAGGGTATGGCTCCAGTCAAAACCAAAACTCAGGTACAGTTTGAATTTTCAAATATTGCAGAGGTGCTAATAATAAAAATAAAAACATAAAAGGGATGAGCAAAAGTTCCTCAAAATATGCACACCAAAAAGGGCCTCAAATTAACACTGTACATTTCTAACGGTACAAACCCTATCAATGCCAAAGATTGCCCACGAGATCATTCATATAGAAGGATTCACGGAACAGATCAGATTGAGTGGCCTAGTTCAATGTGAAATTTCTTGTGATGAGATCAAGCATGCGTACACTTGCAAGCTAGAAATTTCAATGGCCATGCCTGAGAGCTGAAAGAAACCCTCCGGTCGTCTTTTGTTTGCAGCGATTATTGGATTCTTCCCCAACCTGTTCAACAATTCAGATTAACTAACCCTGATGTTTTAAAGGTTCAGAAAGATCATTTTTCTTCAGCAATGAACCTCTTTAGCAATAAGCTCTAGTATCTCCAATATTTCTGAAAAATCAGGCCTATCAATGGGATTTTGTTTCCAACACTTCTCCAGCAGCTCAGCAAGCTTTGGATGAGCATCTTTTGGGATGGTAGGCCTCAGACCCTACAAATAAATAAATAATATGTATGTTACATTAAACAAGAACACCGTATATCAACCAGTTTGTAATGAATTTGTCCACAATGATGGGAATACTATAAAGATACAAGTGAAAAGGAAACCATGTTCATATTACTTGTACAAATCAGCGTCTGCTTTTAACATGTCTATGCCATTGGTTCTAACCTAATATAATGCAAAAATACAGAGATCTTTAGTAGGATAGTAAAATTGTAGCCAAGGTGCTCTATATTATATGATCCTTCTAGTTTAGAAGTGTAATAATGGATATTAATGAACTTATTGTTTCCTATGTATAGATTCCTATTGAAACTTATTATCCTTGCACAATTAAACTGGAGGTATACCTTTTGAACCACACCGACTGCTGCTTGTAGTGGTGTTAAATATTCATAGGGCAGCTGGATAGAAAAAATAAAAGCACAATAAAGTTGTTATGAAGTTTAAATTGTGTAGAAAATAATAAAAGTTCATGCTACAAATGCCAGTTACCTTAGCTGTAAGCAGTTCCCACAAGACTATTCCAAAGCTAAAAACATCAGCTTTGTGATCATAGGGCTTGTGTTCTATCACCTAAATTTAGAGTAAGGTGAATTTCTTCGATATACTACATGTAAGAAACACAGATCAAATATAATGAAGCTACATAATACCCTAGAAGAGCTATCTAAGATTACAAATAATTTAATACACCACCAAGATATTTTATACAGATGAATTAATTTAAACATGCACGCACGCACACACATGAATGCACACACAGACACCAGAAAAGGAAACACTCATCCACCTACTTAAACAGTAAATGGTACATGATATATATGTGTGCCAAGGGATTGAAAACAATTGATGTTTTATATGTTCTGTTTAATTTACTAGTGAATAGAAGGATAAGATCCATACAGGAAACCCCAAATAATGAGGTTGTTAATGCTGTTAGTTGATGCCTGTTCAGTTTAATTATATGTTGCCCAGCCAATTGTAAGTGCAATGTTGGAATTAAATTAAATTGCATTAAAAAATTTTATTTCTTCATGCAATTTTGGAATTAAATTGAATTGCATACAAAAATTTAATTTCTTCATGCTGCTTCAGTTTCTTTATGAAATGTTCATAATTATATTTAATTCTGCCATTTAAATACAAGATCTGGTTTAACAAGTTCAATTTTAAAATAGAGAAATAGAAATCTGCAGTTAAACTTGCCTCCAAATCCTTGCCCAACAGTAGCCAAGACCTTTACAGCTAAGTTAAATAGCACCTTCTGGTAGGTCAATAGTTTAACATATCAGTATCACTCGATCATTTACAACCCGTACTACCAAACAACAACAATATTCATGCTTATTTGGAATAACATAAATGTGCTATTTACAGACATACAGAGACGTTGAGCCATTTTTTCTCCCTTCAAAACCATGTAAGCATTTTTACCCATCTGTTACATAAGTTATCTAACTTTTATCTGATTTGTTTTAAATTTAATTTAGATTAGAGGGCTTAAATTAAAATTGGAGGGCAAGTTACAAGTTATTAGACCACAGTTATAAACTTAAAAACAGTTATAAACTTAAAAACATGGAAGAGTGATTAGATTTAAATTGGGATGAGCTAATCTGAAACATATTCTACTCTAATTTATAAGAAAGAGGTGACAAGTGTTGTTTTTGGACGTCATTGAAGAGCAAAGAGTCAAGTAACAAGAGCAAAGATACGAATGATAGATGGGGTGGAGCATGAGAGAAGGGCCACATCTCCTGGTTGAAAGCGGATTTTGTGATTTTTCTCGAATTCTAGAGATTTTAGAGCCAGACCGGGAACAAAAGTCTTCTTTTGAGTCACCATGTTTCCTTGAGTTATGATCAATTCCTTTCGATTTCAAGTATTTCTTCTTATGATTGCTATTATGTTGAGACCATATGAATTTTGAAGGATTTCAAAACATTTAGTTGATTGTTGAGGGTGAGCAGAGAAGAATAGAAATGGAAGGAATAGAGGAAGAACTTTGTTCTTCTGAGCAATTGACAACAAGGTTAATCGAACAGCAACCAAATGATTGACTGGTTCATCAATTTGGTGATAAATAGAAAGGTCAACCACGCTTCTGATTGACTAAGTCCAAGTGTTCCAAGCAATCTGAGGATTAAGATCAAGAAGCTTGAGCCTTTTGTGTTTATGCAACCATAGGATTGTGAAAGATATGAAGCTTGAGCTCATCCTTTTGGACGAAGTATAAACCACAAAGGAGAAGGCTTGGTTCTTATGGAGCATCATGGGGAGAGAGTGGTTTTTAGGATAACTTGTGTTCTGAACAAATGGAGACAGAATTGTGGTTTACAGAAATAGAGAGTAAATTTTTCATTTTTGTATAGTAACCCAAACAAAACTGAAGAAGAGAAGAGAATTGAGAATGGTATGTAGCCTCTAAGATGAATATTAGAATGATACAAATAAAAAGAGACCACTTAAAAAATAAAATGGTCCAATAAGATAAACAGGTTCAGGATCTAAACCTCAATTTCCTTTTATTTCTAATTGGTTGGAAATACAATTTTATTTACTATTTTCAGCATGCATAGTTTAGTTTGCACAAGTCCTATAAGACCATACTATGGTGAAGTCTATAAAGGTCCTAATCACATTTTTCTATTTGTTCACTGGCTATCTTTTAATTTCGACTAAGGCTTGTAATTTGCTTCTAAATTCTAAGTTGATTTTTGGTTTACTTAATTATGTCTAATGTTTATGTTTATCATATTATTTGTGATGAGTTGTTTATGCATCAACAAGAATGTTGTGCATTATGAGTTAGATCTTACAATTATGGAATTTTATACTTTAAGAGTGATCAATATAGAGAGAATGCATGTTAGGGGAGGTGCATGTTAGCAAAGAGTATAACTTCATTAATTAGAGACTATTGAGGACAGAGGTAAGGGTGACATTAACTTGCGACTATTATGCTTCTCACAAACTTGAGGTTCCCAAGATTGAAGAAATACACAGCTTGAGAGGGGCAATGTGTAATGAGAAATACAGATGATCAAGAATTGAGATACATGATTTCTGTTATTCTAGAAATACAGCAGGAGAGTTCTTAGATGATTAGAAACTTACATCACAGAGCAGAAAGATTTAGGGTGTATTTCTGTGATAGTCAAATATACTTTAGTGGAAGAGCCAAATGTAACTTGAGGTTGAAACTTAGTTTTAGTTTGAGACAATTTTAGAGGATTTAGTACGGCTTTAAGTGGCAAGATATGCACACGTGTTGGAAAAAAAAACAGAGATGCATCAAGTAGAGGTGGAGTTGGTCATAACGCATAAAATTTAGAGAGCATATCTTTCATATGTAACCTACCAACATTCCCACAATTATTCCTATGTCGTTTCCCATGTTTTGGAGTGTTGGAGGTTTGCAACACACCTAGCAGTGAGACCCACAAGCACCATGTTCATATGAAAATTCATTTGCAAGAGTAAATGAGGTAATTATTTATGTTTTCTGACGTTATGTTTGAGTACATTTGAGTTATGAGATAAAAGGGCAGCCCGGTGGACGAAGCTCCCGCCATGCAAGATCCCGAGGAAAGATCTATTATACGCAGCCTTACCCTGCTTTTTTGCAAGAGGCTGTTTCCAGAATTCGAACCCATGAGCTCTAGGTCACAAGGCAACAACTTTACCGTTGGGCCAAGAATCCCCATCATTTGAGTTATGAGATATGGGTGTTAATTCCAGATCTTTGTTTACAATTCAAGACATCAATTATTTGAAACAAGGAGTCAAGAATTTTGCTATTTTAGTTATTTCGGTTTGAGAAATGTGAAGTGTTAATTAAGATTTTGTTGGAAATTTAGCTAACGTCTCGCTGGAATGTCTAGGAGTTTTCTACTGGGTATAATTTCCTGAAACCTTGATAAAGTGTTCTAAACACATATAAGCATCTTTTGCAAAAGTTTGGGATTTTTTTTATAACCTATGACAATTCAGTAAAGTAGTTAATATGTTGACATTTTGACATTTTCTTGATGCTTATGGTTTTACTCAAGGTTTAAAATGTTGTTCGGTTGCCTGAGCAGTAGTGCTTGGTGAGAAAAGTTCATTTTGATCCCTGAGATATTTTCTGAGATTTTCACATGTTAACTGGCTCATCTGTGCAAGACAATTCCCAATCACAACTTTGTACAGCGAACTCATAATTTTTCTTTGTTAACATGCTCTTGGGCGACAATAAAAAAAAACTTGGTAAATAGTGACCCTTTAAAAACAATAGAATCCAATTCACGGGTGATTAACTGATATGGGTAACATTGCCAACCAAATGCTTTGGATGGTTGACACTTGAATGGAGTAAGACTCAACCAATGATAGTATAAAGATATAAGGACTACAACCAGGGCAATCTAGGCTTAACACTCACATAGGGAGAATGGAAGTGTTGCAACATAGCATAGCTTGATTCCTTTAATGGATGGTTGATAAGTGGTTGAACGTTATTAGAGGAGTTTACACCCTAAGGCCTATAAAAGGAGAGGTTTTGAACCATTCTTGGAGGGGTTGAGTGCTAGGCAATGAAACCTTCTCCAACTGGAACATCCTTCGACCTCACTCTGGCAATTTTCCCAGCTTTTTAACCATGTTCAGCCCATAAACCCTAAAAGCTTCTTCAGCCCAAAACCCTGCTACAATTCATCCCCGACCCAAAAAAATCTTCCAGTCATACCTAAGCACTTAATCCTAACTGGGCAAAACTAGCTTCAGCCAAACCATTTGCGATTCAGGTGAGTTGAAGATACATTAGCATCTCAGCAATCACAACTGAAATTTTAGTGAACTAAACTCTACTTAGCCTCGTTTAGACCAAACTCCACTCAATTTGAACTCCTCTATCGTTGTTCCCATGGAAGTCAAAGCTAGATTACCATAGCTAGCAGACTTCTACAATCTATTGCAACTTCACTGTATCAGTAGGGAATAATTTATTTATTTCCATGTTAGGTCATTCCAGGACCTTTAAAACAGACCATAATCCATTGTCTTTAATTATCTTCGGTTTAATAAAAATTGGTTGTCTTTATGCTTTTTTTTTTTTTTGGTGTGTTTTCTTGCCTGGGGTTGTATAATTGACTGCATCATGTGTACACAGAAGAGATGGAAAAATGAAAGAAAATCTAATATTTCAGTAAAACTGATTCTAGATAACACCTCAGGTGCCATCCAACGATAAGTTCCTGTTTCAGCAGTCATAACTCCAGACTCAGCTTTAACACGTGCAACACCAAAATCTGCAACCTTAACGACCTGCCAGATAAATTAGTAAATAAGTTCTGAAAAAAGCAATTAATTTAGCAGTTTCCCACAAGCAAATCGGATTTATCTTTGATGTTTCACTCATTTAAAGTAAAGAAACTATATATACTGAGATAATTTACACAACTGTACATAAAAAGTTGTCTTAAAAAGAAACTATCCATGGAACAAAGAACACAAATGATTAAAGCAATTCCCAGTAACATTTGCAAATATCACCTGGCTTCTAATGAAGGGGTAGAACATAAATAAACTAGATGTTAGTGAACAAGCATAGTGTTTAGTTTGATAAAACTTATTTATGAATATGTTAAACAAACAAGTGTTAACACTAATGAGCTCAGGTAGTTAATGTCCATAAGCAATTTATGAATAAACTTATTTATTAACTTGTGTAAATTTTAATTATAAAACTTATAATTAAAATTTAAATTGAGAGAGCTCCGAAAGACACGTTTAAGATAATACAGACATGTACTTAGATGACCAATAAATGCTCCAGTTGGACGATGTGAAACTATGACAAATACGCACATCAAACGAGAAAGACCAAAAACTACTTGGTTAGCAACAATAAAATAAGATAAATTTTATTTAAATATAAATGATGATATAGTAGGAGATAGAGCTCAATAGCGTAAAAGGATCCATATAACCGACCCCACATAGTGGGATAAGGCTTGGTTGTTGTTGGTGGTTGTTGTGTAAATTTTAATTATAAATTTATTTCTTAATTTTTTTATTTAAATAGAAATTTATAAAGTTTTACAATCTTAAATTATTCATAATATGTTACAAATAAGGAAATAATATAAGTTTGATGTATTTGATAAATATTTATCTAAGTTAAGGACAACAACACTACTAGTTGAGCTCAATAAAAAGCTCAAGCTCAGCTTGAACACAGTAAGATTTTAATAAATAACTTTTACACCCCTAACTAGAATGGAGCAGAGTAGTCAAATAATAAATTTACCCTTTAGACAAATTAGTAAAGAGGTAATCCCATAGGTGAGCTTAAGTTAAGATCAAGCATGTTGAATGGAGTGTTAAATCAACAATCCCTACGACAGGAAATAAAGCTCGTAATAATTTATTTTACAAGAGATGTATCTTTCCACTTTGTAACTTGAACTTATAGGCCTCTCCTACACCAACCCCTACTAGAAGGATCGCAGTTACCATGGCAAAAATATTTCAGCTTACAAAGTTAACAAAGGAGCAATTTGTGTACTACTGATTTGTGGGATGCTTGTGCATGCCTTTAAGATTTAAAATACTCCTATAGGGATGTGGAGAAGACCCAGTTGGCTACTTGTCTGTTCTAAGGATAGACTTTTGAGCCTGAACTCATTTTGTGGAGGTAGTTTAAGGAGGCATTTGAAAGCACACGTTACTTGAAGGCCTTCAGTAACAAAGTCAAACTATCATCTCAGTGCCATCTAGAGGGAGGAAAGTTTTCCTCTTATCTACGATTAGCATGGAGGCTTCTGACGCAAAGTAGCTATCCACGATTTCAGTTAGAGTTCCCTTATGTTTTTCCAGATGACTTATTGAGTCTTCCTTCAACGCGTCAGGCTGACTTCTCCAGTGAACTATAGCATTGCATACTTTTGATATATAAGGCTCCATAGCCTATGATGCCAAAGCAATTAGAGGAGATGATAGTTTAGTTGCATGAATTGTTTGATAAGGATTTCATCTAACCAAGCATCACCTTGAGGTGCTATGGTTCTCTTTGTTAAAACGAATGATGGAAAGGCTTTGTATTGATTATAAGCAACCGAAACATGGTGACTGTAAAAATTATCCCTTTCCACGCATATAATTTTTTTTTGTCTTGAACCACACTAGCATTTGCTCCAAAATTGATTTGAGGTAAGAGTATCACCAACTCAAGACCAGAGATTCAAACATTCAGAAGACAACATTCAAGACTCGTTATGGCCATGAATTTCTAGTGATGTTCTTCAAACTCATTAATGCCCCAATAACTCTTATGGATATGGATCTGAAGAATAGAGTGTTCCCAGACTACTAGGATCAGTTAATGATTGTCTTCATTGATGATATCTAGTTTACTCAAAATAGGCAAGAACATGAGAAGCAATTGCAAGTATTATGTATGCATTGATAGAGACTTTATTGAGAGAATGTATGCAAAGTTGAACAAGTGTATTATGGTCATCTTCAGTGAGTTTCCTTAGGCATATTGTTTATAAAGAAGGCATTTTTGTCAATCTGTAGAAGATAAAGCAATCAAGAAGTGCAAGTGACCCAAGTCCATCTAGAGGTTCCTAGTTTTCTTGGCTTGGCTTAGTTACTATCATTGCTTCGTAGAGGATTTCTCCAAAATTGGATTATGGCAAGGATTGTGATGCCAGTTTTCAAGAGGTTAAGGAGAGGTTAGAGTTTCTTTCCTTGCTATCCCCTCAGGGTGAAGATAGATTTGTCCTCTACTTAGGTGAATCGAACCAAGGGTTAGGAGTAGGTTTGATGCAGCGCAAGTGAGTGATGGCCTATGCATCTAGACAATTATGGGTCTGTTAAATAAATATGTTACTTTTTTCATTTAAAGCGGTCGGGACAAATGACGTGCAAGACACCTAGATCTACCCATATTGGATAATCACATCCAAATCAAAGATCTGAATCCGAGTTAGCACATCAAATTGTCCAATCATCCAAATGTATGCCATATTTCAGTCTGTTGTAGAAAGGCTGATTACAAGGATTTTAATGAAGAATGATGTTTCTGGAATCAATTACACATGCCTATGATAACTACACAGACACAGTAGGGAGCCATAACCAGATTGGCTACAGAAACTTCAAAGAACCAATCCAAAGCAACCAACAGACAAATTATTAAGAATATCACTTGCCTCGTTCTCATCCATCAAAAGATTGGCAGCCTTTAGGTCCCGGTGTATAATGTTATTTTGGTGCAAGTAGTTCATTCCCTTGGATACATCAATTGCTACTCGGAGTAAAGTTGGGAGTTTGAACAATCCTTTATGTTTATGAAGATAGTCATATACACTTCCCCTTGACATAAATTCTGGAACAAAGTACAGAAATGATAAATAAAAATCTTGAGAGAAATGATACTATATCTATATCTTGAAAATGAAAAGAAAAATCCATACACACTCAATCTTTGAGGATCTTAGTACCTGTAACAATACATAAGGTAGGAGGTCTAGTACAAGCTCCAAAAAACCGCAGCACATTCTTGTGCCTAACCTTTCTGTAAAATCAAGAGAAATAAGAACATGTATGCAGAGGTTAGAAAGCAAGCGGTACTGTGGAGAGAGATTATTTGATTAGATATTTATGATACATTAGAACAACTGAAATATCTTAAAAATATTACAGAAGGGTAAACAAAACTCCGTGAGAAAATGACAAAAGGAGCATGTTAGAGAACTCTCTCAGGGCAGAAACTAAGATGACCATAAAAAAAAGATAGCATGGTGCACGAAGCTTCCGCCAATAGATGTCGGACCACGTTGGATCTATTGTACACAGTCTTACCTACATTGCAAAAAGTCATTTCCGCGACTCGAACCCATGACCAAGTCACATGGGAGCAACTTTATCGTTGCGCCAAGGCTCCCCTTAAGAAAAAAAGACGACAATGATGAATAAAAATCAAATTGCAAATTGCGACTGCAAATGATTGTGAACCACACCACAACCAAACTGAACATGACCCTTTGATTACTCTGATGTGACTTTACAAGGTATGACTTGATGAAGACAACAGGGCTAATCAAGATTTTATCCATTTCTGCAAATGGACTGTTTTATTGGAAACAATCATTAAATTTTTATTTTTTAAAAGTATCACAGAGTTACTCATTCTTTGGTTGCTTTTAACGAACTCCAGATGTTACCTTGCTAAATGGTGAATAACAAAAGATACATGATTGTCCATGCTTCCAAATGATGGAGAAAGAGCGACAGCAAGATCTTTAGCGCAAATCTAGGTATCTATTAGGCCATATTTTATGTATGCTCAGAACTTTAAGTAAACTTCTCAGCAAAGAGAGGGTAAAAATTAAAAAGAAGCATAAGTAATTGCCTAAAGATAAAGCAAGGAAGTCATTGAAGTGTTATGGTTGTAAAATTTTGTCTATCAATGATCAATATTCTATAGATAAGCATAGTTATAGGATATGTACTAATAGAATCAAGCAAAACATGGAAAATCATATTTAAGGTATTGCTTTGTACACTAGGATATGAGAGACAATCATATTATGTCTGAGGCTCCTGCCTATGACTTTTTAATAGAGCAATATCCATTCAAGCCAGTGGATGCAGAAAAATTTATAGCTCTTATCACCAAAAGATATAAGTGAATTTTACAAACCGCATTATAAATACTTCCTGAGCAAATTCTCGTTGCATTTCAGCATTTACAAGCTCAGGCTTTAGTACTTTAATCGCCACATCCTGGCTATGGTACATTCCATGATAACTGAAAATGAATCACAACAATAATTAAGTGGAAAAAAATAAACATTAGATTGCTCTCTACTATGCATTTAGTCCACTAGTGAAACTTACAGGTCACCATGCGACCCAGATGCTACTTTATTCCCAAACTTCAGATGCTGAAAATCAATTTCCCAAACATCAGTTCCATCTGTTGGTATAAGAACATGGTCTAGCAGAGAGTTCTCTCCAGGTTGTGGATTTTCAATTTGAGACAACAAATGAGACTTTGACCAAGTATGTCTCTGCAAACCAGAAGCTTTAACTGTCACAATCTTACCAAACAAACGTATAAAAGACATCATGATTCATAAATACTAAACAATTTATGAGATACATCAAGAAATACAGTGACATCTACTGATCTACATCAAATTGAATGGAATATCTAATTGCATAGAATCTATTAAATCACATATTCAAAATTTCAAATACCACCAATGTTGGTTCCAGAAGTGCATGTCATAAATCATAAATATGGATCTTAAACATATTTGTTGTGAGAAAAATTGTCACCCATAATGACCTACTTATTAATTTAGATAGAGAAATACAAAGCTTCACACAAAACTTTCGGTTAAGATAAGATTCTTACAACATATTACGTAAGTGTACCAGATCCTGTGGGTTGGCTTGGACCTCAGTAGAGGAATGGGGTCAGAGGAGCCCAAGTTGAGAGGAATCAGGAATTTATTTGATTTGTGGTAAGGTTGGAAGGAACCTGCGAAAATTGAGTTCATTTTGCCAAAAGGAAGTGGCATGGGTCGAAGTGAAGTTCAACTTGTTCGATTTGAGAATTGGCTGTGTTGTTTTGGCTCAGGCCTGAAAGAAGGATTATAGGCAAATGAAAGGAGCCCAGATAATGGAGGCTCCGAACGGTTGTGAACCAAACTGAAGAAGAAAGCTTGAAGTGAAATAAAGAGGGGATGGCAGATACCCAAGTTAGAGCTAATTCCCTCGCCTCTTATAGATTATTAACAAGACCCGAATGATTAGTGTCATTCAACTTTACAAGCCTAGATTTGGTCACTAAATTGATGGATAATCCAACTACTCTCCGTTGCAACTTCTCCTAGCTTAGGTGTGTGCCACTCCCAAACTAGAACAGCATTATTCTCCTGGAACACTGCACTTTACCCTGTAATGTTGACCATCCAGAGATGAGATTAGTGAGGTTTTTAATCATATTAGTTACTTCCCCTCAGATCAAGTTCGAGGCGACATCATCTTTTCAATCTCCTTGAATAAATGTTGTTTGGTTCATCATCATTAAAGGTGACATTGAATAAGCGTCTAATTAAAGGTTTATTCCAACACCAAGCAACACCGTATCTATATAAATCCCCCTAGTCATTAGTTATTTTTACTCTACTCATTTACTATTACAGCAAATTCTGAATAGCTCCCTGCTCAGCAGTTCTCTGTTTTCCAACAAAGTAATCTATCTTCAATTTCAAGGCCCTTTTTAACTGCACTCAATCCAGCTGATCCTGGTCCTTTTGCTCTTAGGACCTGTACCTCAAACTCAGTTTCAAAACCACCCAAACTGGTCACCATTTCAACACAATCCCTAACCTAACCTCTTCAGTTTCCATTTCCCATAACCACCTGAACCTTTTTCCAATTAATTTCCAATGGAACATCCCAGAGAGGTTGCCCCTCTACACTTCCACATGTTCAGTTCCAATCAATCAAAAGGTTGCGAACATGAATTTCATGTTAAAAGATTCACTGAAAATCCAAATTAATAAACAAATTAGAATTACACAAGATTCTCTAGCGGAGGAAAAGGAATTACAGAAAGGAAGTTACCCCCATCTTGAGAATTTCTCTCTGCAACGAATCCCTCAGTTGCTCTGTTTCCTGTAAATTGAAGAGTAAGCAAGCATGGTCCTCTAACAATTAAAACAAAAACATGGATTACACATAACAATACCTAGTGCATACCAATATCAAGGTTTCAAAGAGTGTGTGCTAACGGTACATATGCAGTATGCAAAAGCATATGCAGAGGCGACAAATTAATTCTATAATACAGTATATGATTAATACATCTATTTCAGATGTCCACGGAGAAACATATATATATGTCAACCTTTTAAAATTCGGTACCATGATGGAAGAGATTCGGTTTCTATCTAGTTGATACAGTTTCAGAACCATACTGTGTTATGTCAGTATGGTTTTGATATTTATTTAATTGAATTATTAACAATTATATTGATTTTATTAAAATAAGTTGTAACTTTTAATTAACTATTTCATATACTTAATTAGATTGCTAATACATTTATACATGTCATTTTATTTGTATTTGTTGATTCATTTGATCACCTTCATTTTTTATTTATTTTTAATAATACAGGTATCCAAATCCAATTGATCACCTTAATGCTCAAAGTTAAAAATGCTTGAAATGAATTAAATTTTAATTTTTAACTTTAGACATTTGTAAATTATGTCTTTCATAATACTCTTCTTACTCTCACTTTGTCTATTTTCTCTCCTCGCTCCTCTTCTAAAGTCCCTTCTTCCTGCTCAATGTCATCGGACCTATGCATGCACGCCCTTCACCCTAGACTGGAATCCCCAGCAAGCTTCAATCTCCTTCTCCCTGTCCTCCGGGCGCTATTCTCTCTCCTTCAGTCTCTCTTTCAGTCACTCTCGCCCTATTGTCTCTCTATT
This sequence comes from Kaempferia rotunda, assembly GCA_037177415.1. Classification (NCBI taxonomy): domain Eukaryota; kingdom Viridiplantae; phylum Streptophyta; class Magnoliopsida; order Zingiberales; family Zingiberaceae; genus Kaempferia; species Kaempferia rotunda. Next base: position 6,867 of record JBAMIB010375003.1, on the reverse strand, counting down.
TCTAGGCACATAGCCACCTCTCAAGGTAAAACATGAGTCATCATAGCAAGCGGGACCTTGAAGACATCTCGCACAACCTCACCAACATTGTAAAAACCCTCAACAACCTTTGCTTGTAAGTGGAGGTATCAATGTCGGTCAGTGGATGGAATAATAATTCATACAATACAAGAACATATGAAATATAATGATCAATATTAATCCAAAACTAGATAATATACACAACATACATACAATTACAGTTAAAATATTTGTCACGTGCAAAATAAGCATTTAAATTAAGAATAACAAGTTACAAGTTATCAAATAGGCTTTTAAATCAACTTCGTTTGGCCTAAATCAATTCAAATGTAACAAATATGAGCTTTTTTCAATCGCATATGCATGTTGCAGATGACATATGAGTAACTATACGGTCCTGTTTAAATCCACCTAGACAAAATATGTTTGTAGCTCAAGCAAATTTTAAATCATGGTTTCAATTGTATGCAAGAAGATATAATTACAGCAACCTGAATTGCTTCCGTTAGAATAACACAACAGAATGAATAAAACTCCTCTTCAATACTCTTAGTTATGGAGGTGTTAAGCCGAATTGGTTATCACATGGAAGGTTTGTAGAATTGAGCAAGGGTAGAATCCCAGCAAAAACCTAGGAATAACCCTCTCATGTGATGGCTAGCTCAGTTTCCTGATTTACCCCCTCCCAATGGTTTGGGGCTGGGGGCCACCAGGTGACAGATTTTACCTTTTGCAGAATTAGTTATGGAGATGTTAAGGTCCAGCACAACAGATGGGCAATCCTCACCTTAGGCATAGCTGCAGTTCCCAGCATCAAAGGAGCCAACGTGGATCACACACCAGGTGTGCACGCAGCATGCTATGCACCTTGTGCAGGTACCATCAATTGAGACACCACCAAGTAGGACCAGTCCCAACAAGTGGTACTAGAGTGAAGGTTGATTCTATAGGATAAAATGGCAAAGCACTAGTCATATATTGGAAATTTTTTAGTGCCAAGGTTCAACTAACAGAAGTGATTTTTCTATATATCAGAAATGCATAATTATTTCTAGAGAAGAGATTTGTCATAAAGTATGTAATTAAATTCCAAAACTGTGACTGGCAATAAAAACTTGTTCCTTTAATTACAAAATTAATTTTGACCAAAAGTTTCCTTTGCACACACCCCATGTATCAAGCAACTTGTAAGGTCCATCAGAATTTCTAATTTTGAAAGGGTCTAGTTAATCAAACTTACCGTGAGTATTTCATTAGCCCAAGGGTCAAATTATTTCTGTAAACAATGCCTACAATATATCGATGACTTTGTAAATCTCTTGCCCTTGTAAGGCAAATAGTATGGTCCATCAGATTTTCTACTTCTGAAAGGGTCTGATCAATCATACTTGCCATGAGTATTTCATAATTTATTCAATCCAGTCCATAAAGCTATGTAGTCTAGGGTGAAATTATATCTAAAAACGATATCTACAATATATCTACACCTTTGTAAATTTCTTGTACTTTAAAGTTGCTGAACATGTTCAACTTTAGGGTAGCTAAGAAAAGAATTGCTTAGTACCATAAATCAAACAGAAACCAAAATCATGATATTAGGAGTTATTTACACGAATCTCATGACTTTGCCTATCCACTGAATACTGGTGACAATTATGCAGAAAGGATATTTGTCTACTTCAAGAAGAATGGCATAATCACAGTGCATTTTACAGTGACTCGATGTCAGATAGTCAAGGTAGTTAAACAACATTCCAACAAGCTGCATGAGGTACCTCATAAGGCCAACCTTCAACAACGAATACATCCAATGAGTAACCATCATTTGTTGAGAACGCATGTGCTTCTTGAATATTAAGGCCAAGCTCAGCAAGCAAAGAAGTAAGCTGAATAAAAAAAAGAGAATACATAATATAGCACTTCACAACACATGCAAAGTGAAGAGCAAGATTATAGTTTACATAAAATTGGCAAGCATTTAGTAGCTATTAAGCAATGAAAAAAGGAATGATAGATATTAAATGCAGAGGCTATGCGGAACTGTAATGCACGCAACTTAAAATCACAAATCTGAAACATGGATTTTAATAATGCCTATTTTTTTCTGTTATCTGTTCTCACAAATTGTAGGTTCTAGCAACCCGTCAGAACCTCTGAGAAGACTGAACATAGAAACAACAATGAACTTCTCCTAACTCAAGGAACTACTTAAGTGGCATTAACAATACTCAGTAGAGGAAAAAAAAATCATGATATTAGATGTATACAAGACGTCAATACTAGGCCAATAGCTTACAAGAGAATGTTAAAAGCAATCCCAATAACAAACAAACAAATACCAAAAAAAACAAAACTCAAACCTAGCATTTGCAGAGATTGAAAATAAATAATAATAATAAAGGACTGAAATATCAGTTCAGAAATAAAATAATCAAGTTACAAGTAGAAAAGAATTCATTTCTTGTGTACATTATACTACAAATTTCAGTTTTACAAATAAATACTGAAGTGTTCTGCTCAAGCATCAGAAACACGAGTAGCATTTAGCAACTAATTATGGAGAAGAATGCCAATCCAACTGCTGCCAGCACATCCTTGTTTAGTTGCAAAGAGTGGTAGTACAGATCAATTCCATAAATTACAAATTCAGGATAATATTTTACAAAACAAAATTTTTGCAGCTTATTCAACAAACAACAGTAATGAGAGAGGAAGATGCAAGGTTTGAAATTTCATTCTGAGTCGGATTTAAGTCCTGGCTAGAACCAAACAGTATGTGTGGTTGTGACAACATGTGGTGCCAAAGGAAGAGTAGGGAGCCTAGAGGAATTGAGGAGGCAACTAGCAATAGCAGTAGAAGAAAAAGATGAAGGCACATAATTTTGGATCGTGGAAGAAGCCAAAGAAGAAAGGATCATGGGCCTTATATTAAATTTATGTGGTTTGATTGCGATGACCAAGCTGTCATGCAAATTGTTTCAAACTCAATTTTCCACTAGAGAACACATAATCATAGATAACTAATTTGTCAAGGAGAATATGCTATATAAGGAGATTATTATATCTTTTGCTGATTCCATAGATCATTGGGGAGAGTTGCTAAATCAAGCGTATAGTGGTCCTAAAGGTCATATTTGTAATAAGATGTATTTTTGTAACATCAATGGAGTATGCTGAGGAGTGAGGACCTAGTTGTAATAATGTAAACATATGAAGGTAATGTCTAAATACTCACAATTTACACACATGGGTAGAATGAGCTAATACAGGTATAATGAATATCAATCCCACTATTCCTTAGTCATGATTAGAAAAACTCATTTCATGCATTTTGCATAGATTAGCATGTTCAACAAATAATTACTAAATAGGCATTTAACAAATATAACAACAAAAAATATCAAAAGCAGCATTCCTCATATGTGGAAATATGCATTAAGAACATGAGTTGCAGAACTGATTGGAGAGTACTTAGTACCAAACTTAAAAGCTTGGGTTTGTCATGAGTGGAAAAAGTGATTTCATGCATTGGCCTGCAACCAAACAAATTTGTATTTCAATGCTAAAAATATGAGATACACGTTGAAAAACAAAGTAAAATCACATGCCAAGATTATAATTATGATACCAAATTATTAACTTCAATTAAGTTTTCATACTATAGAACAAATTACAATGAGAGGATAACTAGCAGGCATACAGAATAGCTAAGCAAACATCATCCACTTCAATCAAACTCACATGCTGTTTAGCTTCTTAGGATATAACATTGAAGAGAATTATATGGACAACAACAAAAAATTCATATGTAGAGAGAACATGTAATTTCTATACCACCACCAAATTGTGTAGATATCCACAAAATGAGATATCCTACTGTCCTCCAAGATATAATTAATTTCCCGTATTTAGAACCTACTAACAAGGACAAAACATAGTATATAGATCTTATTTATCTTATTCCAGGTACTTTGATAAATTTTCAAGTTGCTAACCCTGGCTTATTTTTCCTAATTTAACCGTTGACATTATAAAGACAGCCAGGCCAGATCAACTCTTCCAGCATGCCAAGATCCCTATTCAAGGAATCTTAGATTCTTAGGTCATCATTCCAAATTCAGAGACATGATCAACCATGCTAGTTTTTTGTCATGTTGCATAATTTAACTGTGAATGCATAACAACCGAAGTCTGTCATTTCCAGCCCAACCACCCTCTATCTTTAACTATTCACAACTCAAGATTGTCTTCCATCATTTCTATATACACATCCACTATTTTTCTACCAGGTAATAAATTCTATCGCTGTTTTTTTTCATAAATGTAAAATTAAACAATAACTTATATATATGGTATTTACAAGCAAGGCCATAGTTTTTACAACTAGAGGTTGACTTCCATCATTTTTATATATGTTCATTTTTCCTGTCTCCGCCTTCACAAGGTTTTAAATATGTTTTATGTCGGTTAGCATGAGTGAGATTTACCATTACACTCACTGATTAGTAGAAAGAACAAGCTAAAGATCATGGCATAGCTACAATGATGGACGAAGGTTGTGCAAGGGCTTCTTCCAGATCAGTGAGGTTGAGCGTGCATTCTTAAATGTCAGCGAGGATCTATGCGATAATTCTACAACATCACAAAGTGTTCGGCAAGGCTGCATGAGATTTTAAGCTTTCACCTATGTTTGCAAGGGGTCCACGATGTCACGAAGTGTTCAAGAGGTCATGCGAGAATTTTGTCTTTCCCTTATCTTCGTGAGGTTTTAAAATTCTACCTATGTCAACAAGGAATGAGCAAAAGTCTATGGCATGATGTGTCAATGTGTCCTCAAAACCTAAAACTTATGTTCCTGATGCAAAAGCAACCTTGTGTTTATCCTATCACAAAAGGAGGCTCATGGAAACGAAGCATGTTGGCATATGTAAATTAGGCCCAGTGTCCAAAATAAAGAGTTTCTCTTCCCTGATTCCTCTTCTCCTCCTCTATTCTTCTAGCACCTGTCACAACATCTGACTCGACACTAACACCGCCTCATTTTGGCTGGGACTAAAAGCCCAACTCAAAATGAGATTTCAATGCACCTTTGATATGAAAATGCATCTAAAAAAATTGAGTCCCTTTCGAGAGAAAAAGGGAATTTCAAATTAGAGGATGGATTTAGAATAGAAGGTGCTACTGAGTAAGTAGCAAAATTTCATGGTCATTACTGGTGTAGGTCTCACAATCTTGCATGAGAAGGTAATGGTAAAACAAAGGTGTTGAATTAGAAGCAACCAAATCCAGACTCAAACTCAGAAGTGCATGAGGATTAGAAGAAGGAATAGAATGGATTACTTTAGAAAACAATTCATCTTAGCATATTTCCCAAGGGATGCATCTAAGTTCTATCTTTCTCCTAGATCATGCACCCTACTTTGTCTTTTACCAAATCAAGTACCTCTTTTAACATATGAAAATACCCTTGGTGTGTGATTTGGGGAAAAACAAATAGTGATCATTATTGGGCAAAGAGAGAAACTTAGGTGCACTTGTAGACAAACCTAACGAATTTAGTGACACCAATTGGAAAATCTGTCATAAAACATCCTTGATATAATAATAATATTAACATTTTTATTCTTAATTGTGATGGTTAAAACTATCATTTTTACGGAAAAATTATTTTTGAGTTGAAATGGGTTAAAAGGGTGATTAAGGGGTTTTTTTGCATTTGATGGATATTTTTAATTTTTTGTACATAGAAGCACCTAGATGAGTATTTTTTTTTTAAACTCAAAAAATATGATTTTCTAAGTCTGAAATAACCTTCTCTCTTAAGGCTCCCACAAAACCTCTAATGTTTTTATTTTTACTAATAAGAGTTCATTTGTGCAAAAACGCTTTGATTCTACCCAAGTAGTCCCTTCTACCTATGTTTATGAATCATCAATGTTAATATTTATAATTAGATCTCTAACAGTGACAATACATGGGCAATAACTTCCCATTACTTGCAACTACCTGAAACAGCTAGTACAATATGATTTTAAAGTGCAATCAAATGTAAATGACAGGAATATTGTAAAAAAATTCAATGCTCTCATTTGGTTTCCTTTCCAGGAAATACCAGAATAAAAACCCGAATCAAGAGATTGAATAAATAAATTTTTAAAAAAGAAGACAACTAGTGCAAAACCTGGGCAAATGTGAAGAGTAATCGACACTATTGCCATCTTGAGCATCTTGTCTGGTGGCTTCAAGAGCAAGAGCTTCCAGATTAGGGGAAGAACCAAAGGCAGGAGGAGGATGAACACTGAGAGAAAAACAAGTGTAGAATAACATTATTTTGAATACAAAAATAGGTACAAGAAAAATAAGTGGGAATTGAAGCTTAGTTAATAATGTTAGAAAACAAGTTCATAGGGTTAGAGACAATTTCACCTGATAGAAAACATTGAAACCAAAATTATACCTATGCCTGAAATAAGAGGAAGTTGATTGGCCATCTTCTATTTTTGGTACATTAGAATCGGAATTAACATCTTGATTTTGATCAGGATCAGGAGAAACCTAGAGAAGCAATTGATCAAGTTAAATAATTATTAATAAACCACCAATAGGTTGAAGGAGGAACTTAGAGTAGAATATTTGAAGAGGTCTATTATCATGTGGAAGCTTGAGAAGGTAATGTTGTTAATCTATATTAAGATGTATGATAAAATTATGCATAACTAACGTCCAATTAACTTTACACCAAAGTGAATCATATTTTTGTTGGTCCCCAGGATGGTTTTGATGTGACCAACTTAGTTAAGCTAGGTCCTGTGTTTGCTAACCTTGTGACTAAGTGTGCAGGAGCTT
>JBAMIB010374466.1:0-10826 GCA_037177415.1 Kaempferia rotunda | reverse complement strand
CGAGGTCAGCTTATAATCGGTCGTCAAATGGCTAGAGGGAGAGTACATGATCTTGGTCATTTAAAAAAATGATGAACTATGTAACACCAAACCTGGGGACCCAACAAATGTTTCCTACCGACTGTTAGAGTAAATCGGAAAATACTCGTAATGGGTGACCCAGAAGACCATCATACCATGGTTGTGAGCCCCATCTAGACGAACAATTTCTATAAATGTGTCATAATGGAGGATCAAACTACTGATACGTGGGTGATAATTTAACACCCTTCCGCTTTACCCTAGCTCTAGGTTACTTTTGGTCATCTTAAAAAAATATATATGAGCGATATTAAAATAATTATTTACATTTTTGTATTTTTATTTCCTGATTTATAGGCATTGTTGATGTCCGGTAAAATTGTTAAAATTGTGAGGTCCATCTTGCCAATTCGGATGGGCCGTTTCTGACTCGCATCCTGCCCCTTCTCTCTCTACTTCACCAGTGGATCGCCGGCCACCTCCCGATCGTCATCCGGCCGCGGGGCGTCGGAATTTTAGGGGAACTGATTTTTTCTGGGCGCCTTTCGCAGGTTCGTATTCCTCTCCCTTTCACTAATCCTATCTCGGGCTATCAGTTGAGCAATCCATCATCCGATCTATCTAGCAATGAGGGCTTCCAGTTTTTTTCGCGATCGCTCGATCGCTCTAAATGCTATTTCCTTGAATTCGTTGTGCAAATCTTGTTTCCTCATCTGCTATTTTGCCAGTAGATTCAGAAAGGTTCTTTGTCTATTTGTTTTTTTTGAAGTACTTGTTTGGTTGGAATACATGCCGCTTGATGCGGATCTTCTCTTTATAGGTATAAAAATTGCAGGATTTGACAGGGGAATTGTGTTAAGGGTAGCTGCATCGTCTGTTCATCAGGGTTCGTTTATAGCAGATGGCAGAGAGGGCCTGCGTTAAGCGCCTTCTGAAAGAATATCGTGCAATTTGTAAGGTGCGTAGTAATTGTTTCCAACACGTGAAGGGTCAGATTCTGAAGACAGTTTCCTTCATTACATTGAAAATCAAAGATAGCCAATACTTTTGAATTGTGTTTTATTTTTTTAATGAGATATTGGCAGGAGTTTGTACCTTGAAGTTTTCTTGTCTGTGAATAGTCACGTTTGTTGCTATCTAGTAATCTAAATAGGGTCTATGCGTTTCTGCATATGCACACTGTGATCACACTAACTTCTTGTTTCTCCAGACTACTCGCCGACATGGCTGTATCATGGCATTTCAAGTTATCGTTATTCTCTTAAGCTTCCAATCTGAAATAGATAGCTTGATGGTGACAATGATTGTCCTTATAAGATGTGTTAATATTCCTGCTACATAAACTTCTTTTTCATTTCTTCATCTTGTACATGCTTAGATAAAAGGGTTTTGGACTAATTTTATTCTTAGCGTTTCATTTGGGAACGTTTTCTTCTGATCACTCCTGTCAAATGCTATCATTTTGGGAAAATCACTTCTTTTTTTTTTATCCTTTTCAAAGATCCATTGTGCAGTATCTTACAATATGCATGTAGTTTCATTACCATGAGGCTAAGCATTGTCTAATATGTTCAAACTTGCCAAACATTGTACAATTAAATTGCAGGAACCTCCTCCGCAGATTGCTGCTCGTCCTTCTCCTTCTGATATTCTGGATTGGTGTAAGTCAACCATGTCTTTTGTTCTTCCTTTCAGTCAAACTCATTCTGTTCACTATCATATTTGTATCTCAATTTAAGTGAATGGCATTTCTCACAAGGGTTCTCAATAACCAATCTTAGAACTGATCCCTGCTACAATTTCATGTGTTGTAGTAGGCAGCACCCATCTCGCAGTGTGGAGTTAGCGTGGTTTATATTTTACTATGTTCCCCACGGAGTTTTCAATACATGTAAATTTAGAGTGTGGAACCCTCAACTGGGTTTGAATTTTAAAAAAACTTGTGTGTCCATATATACTAAGAAAACATATGCTTTCAATTCATACTTTTCTATTATTGTACTGGCACTGTTTCTCTTGATAATATTTCTATAAGATACTGGTAATAAAATGTTAGTCATTATTTGTAGAATGGTCCATGAGCTCCTAAATTCTACCTATCCAGGTGTAAATTTTAAAATCTTGCAGTGATAAATAACTTAATATTCTCCTGTCAGTTGATTGGCTGCCCCAGTTATAACCAGCACCTTGTTGAAATTAGAATCATCTTCATTTATCTATCTCTAGTTATCTGGTATTTATATTGGAATTGATTATGTTTGTGGCATCTTTTTTCAGATTTTGTCATTGAAGGAAGTGCTGGTACACCATATGCAGGTAATGATTTTAAATACATTATTTTGCTATTGTTAGAGTTTTGCGAGTTGTTGGAATTTTTAGTTATATATATTAATGGTTAGTCCATATTAGCTTACGTAGTCTTCCTCTCTTTGAAAGGTTAGGTTTCCATCTGCAATCACTCTAGGGGAAGGTCCCAAATTGACATAACTGATCTACCTCCCCTCATCTATCCATCTACATAAATTCATAATATTCTCTCCTTTTCTCCTCTTCTCTACGTCTTACCACAAAGCTCTAACTTTCTCCACCCTTACCCTATCCTTTCTTTTCCACTTTGTCTCCATCATCTCAATTCTTGATGAGCTTTCTCTATTAAAGAAACCTTTTCCTCTATTATCGTCATTGTCATCCTCCTTCATGTTGTGCAGATCTCTTGTGCCCTGTTTACTGTCCTCTCTCCGTGGATGTTGGCCAAGCGAAGCATCCCCTTCCCCTTCTCTTGTTGTATTCCCTTCCTTTACCACTGACCAACTATCTTCCTCCTCTTATCGCCTATTTCACTCCTTTATCATTGCAACCCCTATTTATAGCCTCTTAAAACATCATTGACAAGGGTGACAACTTGTGCTGTGGCAATCAGGTCATAAATAGGGTGTCCACTCAATACAAAATTGTATGAGACAGCATAAGAATGATTATATAATGTTTTTTAAAATTTAATTTTATAAGGTATAAAATTGTCAACTCTCTAATTAATTAAGTTCTAAATATTATTATGTTTTTTGAATGAATTATCATGTATTGACTCATGTCAACCCATTTGTATGTTTGAGTTGTATCGTGTAGGTCGTGTTTGGTTGTGCTATCAGGTCATGTCTAATACTGTAAGCTCCTAATTGTTGGTGGTATTGTGAATCTCTTCAATGTTGCTCCCTGCTTGAGCAAGCATGAAGTTGTCTTCCGGTATGTGTGGATCCCACATATGTTGGTCGATGGCAATTTCATTAATTTCACATTCATTGTCTTGAGGAGCTTCAATGCCTACTCCATTGTGTGCATCTCGCACATAGTTTAGGAATGACTTAATAACCTCTAGCCTCTGTGCCCATTGGTTTCCTCTAGGCTCGAGCCCATTGATGCCCTTCATGATGACCTTACCTTTTTTTTTTTTTTGTTGTTGGTTTGCTGATCTTCTCGTTCTCTTCTCCAAGTTCAGGGTTTCTGAGGATCTCCTCTCTTGTTCTTTGTGCTCATGCAATGGGTTGTCTCTTTCACTTCCAGGTTGATGGTTCTGTTCAGGAGGAGCAACCCCTGGACTGTCCAACATGACCTGGTCTTAGTAAGTTCTAATTCAAGGAAAATGGAAAAAAAAAATGCTTTATTAAAAAAGAGATATAAGGGCATTTTAAATAAAAAGGGACTAGGTTAAAGAGAGCGAGGACAAATACAACAATAACAGCCAACAACCAAGTCTTTAAAGAGTGTGGGTGAGGACAAATATTATAATTTTTTTTTTCTTGTAAAATTGTAGGCAGATAGAAAAAGTAAACTACTGAAAAGGTGTATTTATTACATGCTTTGAAGTAACTTCATTTTCCTTTCTACTGATTGCTCCCTGTATCTTCAGAATTTAAATTTCACTATCATTATTTCATTTATTATTTTTCTATTTTTCTTATGTGGATGATATAAGATGAGACTATATTGTTTATTTCTTCCAACATCTCATCAGTTGTAACTACAAAAAGTGGATTACTCTCTGTCTCTCTTTTTCTTGGGTTTTTCTCTCTAATTGATATTAGAACTTAGTATGCTTTCTTACATCCTTGTCTCTCAGAGTGGCATCTAACTTTGTCCTGATGTCCTAAGAGTAGTTCTAGAACCCTAATCTGTTTTTTTTTTCCTCTGTCTCCACTCTGCAATTTTTCACAAGTTAATCCCATGGTATATTTAATTCACGGGAAAGTTAAGGAAGAAAATGTAATGAAGTTTCTCAGGGCTTTTAGAACTATTATCTTTGTCCCATAGAGTATTTAGTTACCAGGATTATGTTATATTTATATTCATGTTTTCTTGGTTGAATGACAATAGTTCAATATTTCCTTCTCATTTGCCTTTATATGGTTGGTGATGTTTAGTGTCTGCAATTGGAATGTGCTTTGTAGATTCATTCTTTTCACATTGGTCACCTTATCCTTAAAATTGACTATTACACAATTCATGATCTCATTTGGTTCTTGCAATAATTTAACATGTAGGTGGATATTATTATGGAAAGCTTAAATTCCCATCTGATTACCCATTCAAGCCTCCCAGTATCCGGTATCTAAGTTCTTTAGATGATTTTTCAATTTCATAGCTGCAGGTACACTCGATTATTTGCTAGGATGCAATTAACTGAGTATTTCTTTTTTGTCCAGCATGATAACTCCTAATGGTCGATTTAACCCCAATGTTAGAATCTGCTTATCCATGAGTGATTGTAAGTTTCTAGTACAGTCCTATAATAAATTGGCTTTCTATTCTATTGCTGTTGAATTTCAAAAGAAATGATCTATTTTGAGTTAGAGTTGTGATTATTATGTTCCTTTCAGTTCATCCCGAGTCTTGGAATCCTATGTGGTCTGTATCGAGGTAAGATATGAAGCACAATTGGAATGACAATTTATAGATCTTATGTTTTTCCATTTCTTGACTTTTATCCTGTATCGTTTGAGCCTTCATTTGCATACTAGGAAATAAGTATGATCAATACATGACTAACTTTGTTATTGTTATTCTATTTTAGTTATGCCCTCTTCATGTTGATGATTAAAATTGCATAGGGTAATTTATTGTTTCTCTAATAATCCATTTCTGATGTTTATTATTCCTGTGCAGTATCTTGACAGGACTTCTATCCTTCATGGTAAGTTATCATATTAATATTCTTTCAATGCTTCTAATATGGACATTTTAGTTACATTTAGATTTCTTATACATGTCGATTTTGTTTATGTACATCTAGCAACATAATATGAAATTCATTTCACAATCTAAAGATTTTAAGTGAATTAAATTGAATACACCATATGCAGTTTCAATAATAAAATAAGAATTTAGAGAATAATCAAGATGGATGGTCATGAAATTCTTGTAACTACTGGATATATTTGATCTATTATTCAACACCAAGAAAATATTAATGAAGATATAATTAATAGGATGAAGAGTGTGTAATTGATATAAGAGCTTCTTTAGTCCTGTTCAATCATATATCCCTTACCTTAAAACTAATAAACTCAAAACAATTAATATATCTTAGATGATAATCCCAAGATGAATGTGTGAGTTTTTTAGGAAAATTTAAAAAATATTAATTCAGTAGATGGTAAAATGAGACAAAATAGGCTAGAGATGATATTGACATGTTGAAAGAAAATCCATATACTTGAACATAAATACTTGGGACTTGCATGACTAAATGATGTTGACAACAACTTCTAGCATCATAATGCAGTAATTGATTGATTTCTTAAGTATTGTTTAGAGATATCTAAAGAACCATAATATAAGTGATTTAAAAGAATCTTTGGCTGAACCTTCTTCATTTCCCTTCATCCTTAACTTGTACTTTTTTTTATTTTGAATTAGATACTGTCTACAAATAAACTTTTTTGAAACATGGCTTTGCACTATCTAGATGTGAAAACTGACTCGTTAATTTTTAAAATTTATCCATAAGTTAAAATGCTCAAATTCAAGCTAACAATAGTTCATCCATCTAAATAAACTCTCTGTCAGACCACAACTTTAACATGGGACTCAATTTATGCCTCATTGAAGTTGTTTGATTCATTTTGACCAGAAAAACCAATAGCATGACATCTTTGGTGAGTATTCTGAAAATAACTAGTGATTGGTTGGTGCAGCATTAAGTTGAAGGATTAGCTATTTAAACTTTTTAAGGATGTGGCCTGAGTCTTCAATCACAATATACACAACAAGGCCTTTGCAAAAAATATGAGATGCTCATTTATCTTAGAAAAGCATTTTAGACGAAACGATAATTAAGTTATGGGCATAATTTAAGCATTTATTGCCTTTAGTATTTTCAATCAGTTCATAGGTTTTTGGTGCCATGGTTCACACAAGTATTCTTGAGAGGTCATCGAGGGAGAAACTAATTACTATAAATATGAAAGAAATCTTAAGCTACATATTCTTTCTTGCAATAAAGAGCTTAGATATGGAAAGATATTCAGACTGGTAGAGTATGATTAGTTAGAAAAAAAAATCTTAAACAATACATTCTGTGTTTCTTGCAATGATCTAAATAGAAAGACAATAATGGTGAATTATAATTATTATATGATAGAATGATAGTCAGATATAGATATGGAAATCCACGTGATGCACCTGATGTTTCCATGACGAATATCTCATCTTAATTCATCTAACTTGATGTACATGCAGTTGGACAATCACCAGACTGCTGGAAGCGTTAGGTCCTCTGATGATGAAAAACGGAAATTGGCCAAAGCTTCTCTATCATACAATTGTGAAAAGTAATTTTCCTTTTTGGTGTGTTACAAAGCATTTTCTTTTATTGCTCATTTAATCTGTCATCAAATACTATCTGTCTGAACTTTTCAAGGTTTGGGCTCTAGAACTAATAAGGTATTTCCACAACCCATCAGTGCTATGCCCCCATCACCACCAGACCAGTCCATACTGCCAATCACAATCAGAAGCTAAGATATCTCAATTATTTATGGACGCCCATCTATGTGGGTCTTTTAGCAATACTTGGTTTATGACCTCTTAATTGAATGAAGAACACTCGATATTATTGCAATTTCTTTGAATTAATTTCTCTAAGAACCTTCCTCTTGCTCTTCTTTTATCGTAATCAAATGATCTCATCTGATAAGGTTTGTCATGTTCCAATTTGCCACTACACGCCACTCCTAAAACCACATTGTAGGTAAACAGTGAAACAACACACATTTATGGCTCGAGTTTGATTAAGAGGCCTGAAACTGAAATAAGTTCAGGCCGCAGTTTGTTATTGCTAATTGCATACAGTGTACTCAAATTCATACTAAAAGGTAAGACTTATGATAAACAAGGCCTGAAAATTTGAATATTTCTATTTTAACTACCTTGAGCCATGAAATCTTACACTAATATTTAAGATGCGAATACTGCTCAATCTCACACCTCTTAGAAGTCAAAGGGCATGAAATTGATCATTTCTGCTGACTGCTATATATATGAGTTAACCATACATTACATACGTTTGTATGCATTTGTTTTGCTTTGACTTTGCATGCATTGTTATGTATTCACAAACTCATAATTTGTTTCATGAAAAAGCAAAAATTGTTCGAACTTCAAGAAGCTCTTCCCAGAATACGTAGAGAAGTACTACCAGCAACAGAACCACAAACAGTTGGTCGCCCAACAGCCAGAGAATAATTTGCATCCTCGTTCTGCCTCAGTCGAACACACTTTACTGCAGGATGATTCGAGAGACGAGCTCATCTTGAACAATGAAGCAGGAAGGGGAAGGCAGAGTAAGCCAGTGCCATTTTGGTTAGTGCTACTGTTATTATCTGTGTTTGGCATTATGATAGCTTTACCACTCCTTCAAATTTGAAGTTGTAAGGGAAATATATGCCTTTCACTTTGGTATAGATTTGACACCAAAAGACCAGATTATGCATTATAGAATTTTCTGTATAATTCTAGTTGTTTGGCATTGTGGTACCACTAGCAAGTTTGCAGCAGTTGCTCAAGCCAACATTGCCTGTTTTAAATTTTATGTTTGGAGTTCGTACGTTCTTTATTTGATGGAATGACTAGTACATGTATGTAGCAAAAGACGATTCGTTCGTCCTCAATGCCCCTATTAATCCGTCTCTAAGTCAACACGAAAGAGGTAAATCATAATAAATATCACTAGTCATTAGTACAAATGGGTAAGACATGGAAAAGGTATATTCGGACATGTTGAATTTCAATCTAAGATCTCATGTGACAATCTCTTATATTTTAAGCAATGCATCATCCTGAGGAAGATGATGGAATGACTACTACATAATGTACATTGCATCATCGAGAAGATGATGGAATGACTAATACAGAATGTACGAGTTGCATATTGGTACATAATCAATAACCACCATTAAAATTAATGTATTGCTCATGATCCTTCTTTAAGATTAGATTATTAAATTACTTATTCCTTCATTTAAGTAATTGTCAAATTAATTTTGTTATCGTATAGGTAATTAAATATAACCTGCGATTTTAAAAAAATAATAATGTAAAGTGTAATTGAGAATATTTATTTTATAATTATTACATAAAGTTTACCTTTCAAACTCTATTCACGAGTGATAATTTTATTCAACTTTTTTCAGATTTTATTATGATTTTTATTTTTAGTTTGAATAAATATGTTTTGATTATTTTTTTCACAATTTATTTAGTCAATCTCATACAAGGTAATCACTCTAATACAAACCAACTAATCTTGCATTAATATGACAGGCTCCAATAGCCGTCGAAATTAGGCATTGTCACAAACACAGTGACAGAAACCTTAAAACACTAAACACAGACAGCAAGTTCATTCCATACAATACAATTAAGCAGTGGCAGACATCAAGAAAAGGTCACTTAGCACACAGTTCATATCTTAATTTTAAGGATCAGATTTCTAATTACTTAGATAATAGCAACTTTATAATTGCTGACAGCAGCGATTAAGTGAATTTAGGACTGCCCTCCGAGACCTCCATGTTCGACGACCTTGCTGAAGCATATGGGGTTTTCCTCGCCAACCTGCAGAGAAGCAGCAGCAGCCATTAGCAAGGCTACTAGTCAATCCTAACAACGACGGTAAAACCATGTGTGCAAGAAATAGTTTTGAAGCTTCAGCCTTCATGGTTTGATTTTTTCCATCTAGTCAAACAAGTAAAAAAAATAAAAATAAAACAAGTGTGAATGTTGATAGCTGCTACTTAACAGTGACTTTCCAAATGGAATTACTTTATCGTGTAAAAGTTGCATGTCTTGTGAATGTTTTATTCTTCTTTGAAAATGATTGCAGTGGCAGCCATAGAAATAAAGAAAAGGCCACACTACTCATGGCATTGCTACCTCTAGCCAGTTGTAGCAAAAGATTATTGCGTTCATCAGATTATAAAAAGGGATCAGCTAAAAATTACCTAGCCAGTGCATTTTGATTTTGTTGTTCGTCAATCCAACCGATGTATTAAGATTTTCTATTAGGTGTCCGGTCCTCCCCTCGATTCAACTGACCTACTAGGATTTTCTTATCTAGACGCAACTAAATTTCCTGCCGCAGTTATTTCTTCTAGCAATCCGGGCCCTGATACCAATTGTTAGATCTAAAAAAAATTTATATATCTCCATAATGATATAATATTGTCCACTTTGGGCCTAAACCTTTATGGTTTTACTCTTGGGTTCTACTCAAAAGACCTCATACCAATGGAGATATCTTTCTCTTATAAATTATAATATTTCTCATGTGAGATTATATTTATAATCTTACAATCCAATAAAGTCAGCGTTAGTGCTGCAGTGTTATGTATGATATCCTTGCGTGCTTAAAATAGCTTGCCACCTTATTTTAGCTAAACAATTCTGGAAGCACCCTAGTTCATACTGTTTGTTTTCCATTTTTTTTTTCTATTTGCTCACGTAATTAAATCTAAAATCAACAAAATAAATCAGAGATTTACTTTGACTGTATGCAATAGAAGAAACTCTAACCTGTCCCGGCGCTTCTCCAGGAAACGCTGAAGTGACTGCCTCCTTTCAATGGGCAGTTCTGCAATCAAGCAAATATTGTAGAAATCATGAGATAAATACTCATACACGTTTTGTTTAATCCTATTTCAAGAAAATTAATTAACTATTTATTTTCATTTGGTTTTGTTAAAAGGAATAGGAATTGTTTTAAAACAACAAAAATTGAGTATGAATGTTTTTCTTTTTATGATAAAAACTTTGAAATCAGTCACCATTATATATTATATGAGAGGGCAATTCCTCAATCTTTGCCGATAAGAACATAATTTATGAATGGAGTCGATCATGATAAATAGAAAAGAAATTTCACATATCTATCCTAATTTCTTCCATATCTAAAATTCTATATTTTTTTCTATGTATATATATTTTTTTGTGAAAATATTGATAAAAAATCGAAAAAAATACCTGCTCGGAGCATGAAGAGAGAGGCCGGAGTAGAAGACCGTCCTCCTGCCGCCGTCGAGCTTTGAAGTGACAGAGATCTGGCGAGCATCGGCCCGAGCGACTCAGCTGCGTTGTGCCCTACCATGGTCATCACCTTGCCGGCCTCAGCGGCGGCGGCGGCCGCGATGAGCATTACCACCTGCGCCTGCTTCAGCATTCACCCAAAAAAAATTGCAACTCCGATTCATAATCAATCCACAAGAGAGGAATCTAAAGCGGGCAACACGAAGATCATATCCCAAAAAAAATCA
>JBAMIB010374252.1:0-10826 GCA_037177415.1 Kaempferia rotunda | reverse complement strand
TATGTATTTCGAATTCGAATTCGAATATTAATATTTTCATATTATTCGGCTCGATTCGGCTCGTTTGCACCCCTAGTGTCCACCTTCAGAAATTTTTTGTGATCAACTGTTGCAAGTCAATTGAGATTGAAGCATCCCCAACAAAGTCAAACTCTACACGTCATCATCTTGCTCTCCTACCACCATATTTCCCCTCTTTTTCATCCACTTTGAGACAAATCAATGTGTTTTTCAATGTTGGATTTCAGAATCTACAAATCCACCAACCTCTTTGAGATCGCTCACCTCACCAATCTTGATCTTGTTCACAACCTTAATTGAGATACCTGAAGGCTTCAACAATGCCTTCGCCAAACTATAGCATCAATGTAACTATCTGATCATTGATGGTAAGCCAATGACCATCCAAGAGGATGGCTTTGTCCTCTTCCATCAAAGCAACTTTGTTCATAGTGCCTTCCAGTGGCCCTAAAAGCATATATAGACAAGTATAAGACCTCCTCCTAGCTCTTTCTATTAATTATGTTAAGTGTGTTAGAGTTGTTATGCTATTACTGTAGTGAGTTTAGTTCACATTGGTATTTTAGGGTTAGGATTATGACTTGAGTTTATATATGCATGTGCTATGTGTCTCTTGAAAGAATATAATATTCAGTTTTCTCAAATTTACACGGTAACAGATCCTCCTTATTAGGTTTAGATTAAATAAGAATGATCACCTACAGGGAGGTCTTACCACTACCATCACTGTCAACCATCTGTTACACTCTTTCTTGTGTGTGGTCTCTCTCACCCATGACTCACAGCTCATTCCCAGTCCTGACTCACATAAGATGATTCATAATCTCCATGTGTGTATGTACTGTTCTGTCTCCTGTGAGCACACTACCTCTGTTCTCTTTTGACACGAGCAACCAAGGTGATTTTCTACTGTTTGAGACTGCTGTCGTTGCTCTATCACTATAGGCAGCAATTTCTGAAGGCACTGGCACTCATGGCCTCCGTAGACCAATAGAGCATCACCTACAACCAATCATCTATTTTCCTCCTCTTCCTGTCTATTATGTCTGCATGCTCTTTTCTCCTTAAGTAATTCCTGGAATATCGCTATACAGACTCCCTCTGTTGTTTTGTTGGCTGATCAGAGGTCAAGAAATTGAAGCTTGCAAACTCAGTCAAAATTCAATATCGCTTTGTCTTAATCATTGTCATATCTTAATTGTATTCTTTTGTCAGAACTAATGTAGTTTATATAAAAATTTGGCAAATCCACACAAAGTGTCCTGCCACATATTGCCTCTATCAATTGCACCACCTCCTCATATTCTTTAACGACCATGACAACTTGAACTATAAACACCACTTCACAGCTCTTGCATTTGTGCCACAATTCTCATAAACCACAAAGCCTCCTAAGTTCCTCTTCGTTCTTCATAGGAGCTTGGACTAGTCAAGTAATCAAGCTACTAAAACAGAGTCAAGACTGCCCTAGACTAAGTGGACGCCAATATAGGCCCAAGTCAAAACATTGTTCAGGTGTAGTTGTAAAAACAGAGTAGCAGCATGTGATAAAAAAGAGAAGGTGCAAAACCCATACAAAAACGAAGGAACCCCAGTTCATTATTCAGTTCAACCCAAAAATACAAATTGAATTGAATTAAAATTGGATTGGGTTCCATCTTTTGAGGAATTCAGTTGGTTTGTTTCTGTCTGAATTGACCAACATATAAAACAGTTCAATTTGATGTGGTTGTAAACTAAACCAAATCAAAAAACTGATTTTCTAAAAATATTAAAATTTCCATTTGTTTTCCATATTCATTGCAAATAATTCAATGTTTATAAAGTTTGCAAATAATTTAATGTTTATAAAGTTTATATAAAAAATCTAAAATATGATAATTTAATTCGATTATATTTTAAAAGATATAATTTACTTAATAATTTAATAATAAAAATAAAATATTATAATGTTTAAATGCAAATTCAGTTCAACTAGAATAAAAAAAAACAGAATATCAGTTGGTCTCAATTCAATTAACATACTTATTTGGTTTTGTCTGTTTGCTAGACAATTAATATGTAAAATTAAAAAATTTTAACTTCATTCAACTTGGTTTGGGTTGGACCGATTGGACACTCATGAGGAAAATGATAGTTGCATTTAAAAAGAACAACTGTTCTAGAGCATGCATTCTTCGCCATTTGCATCTCAAGTCATTCTCTCTCCTCCTCTCCATCTCTGGTTGGCTTACATTTAGGTTTTTTATTTCAACATCAAATTTCACCTTTAATGTCTTACTATGTATTGTGGAAGCATTTAAGATAGATTAAATGGAGAATTCTAAAAAAGAGAGATGGTAGCATAATGTATATTAAACTAATTAAGGATATGTACGAGGATATAATGACATAAGTAAAGACTTCACGCAAATTAACCAAAGCATTTCCCATAAGGATAGTTACAACAAGAATCAACTCTGAGTCCCTATCTTTTTACACTAATCATGGATGAACTTACTTGACACATCTAACATACGGTACCGTGGTGCATGTTATCTGCAGTTGATTTGTTTTGGTGAATGAGACGCGTGACGGAGTAATGCTAAACTCGCATCTTGGGAGAAAGGCTAGATGAAAGGTTTTAGGTTTCGTAGAGTGAAGACAGAATATATGGAATCTAAGTTTAGCAATATTAGACGTAATAAGACAATTGTCAAGATAGCAGATGATGAGCTGGAGTTTTAATTATTTAGGATCATTTTTACAAGGATGAATGAATTTAAAGAGATGTCTTATATAAAATACGGTTGAAATGAATGAGGGCTCCAGGAGTTTTTTTAATAGTAAAGTACTTCTAAGACTTAAAAAGAAAGTTTTACAAAACGACTGCTAGACTTACTATGTTATATGGAGTTGAATGATAGGTTATGACACAAGCACATGAACAAAAGATGAGAGTGGTAGAGATGTGGTTGTGCGGCCTACAAGGATAGACAAGATAAGAAATGAAAATATTAGAGAGAGAGTCAGAGTTACACTTATTGACGAAAAACTCAAGAGACACATTTAAGATAGTACAAATATGTACTTAGACGATCAATAAATGCTCCAGTTAGACAATATGGAACTATGACACATCAAACAAAGAAAAAGACAAAAAAAAACTTAGTTGGCAATAATAAAATAAGATAAAATTTATTTAAATATAAATAATAATATAAAAGGAAATAGAGTCCAATAGCATGGAAGAATCTATATAGTCAACCTCACCTAATGAGATAAGGTATGATTATTGTCATGGTAGTTATTGTTTGCACTTTCCTTTCTAACAATTCCTCTTAGAGTCGATGTCACATTTTACTATCTCACTTTGTCTCTCATAATATCTCATATTTTCCCCTTCTAAAAATAGATGTTAGAGGACTAATTTGACTTTTGTTTCCAACATATTTATCTCACAATGTTAATTTTATCTTCCAGATAATTAGAATTTAATCAAAAGTAAGAACTACTCTCTAACATCACACTTCTCTTGGATTAATAAAAGCTTTGCTTGGTCTCCCTTCTAATACTAATTCCTTGTCACAAGAATAGATATTGGAACCCTAGTCCATCTTTTTTTATTTGTAAACTTTACTTTCACATTTTTTGCTACTTCATCTTCATAAGTTTCAATGTCTTATTGTACCTTCAAATTTGAGGGAAGGAAAACAGTTTTACTTATTTGCATTTACCTTTGTAAATCCTAGCCATCAAATCCTCAAAGATCAATCTTGATTATCAAATCTTCAAAGTCTCTCAATTGCTTGAGAAGAATTACAAGTTCATAATCGCCGTTGAGTGCTTATCAATTTTATTCTTTCTATTTATTGAATATTTCTAGTTCCTATAATAGGCTAGACATCTAGTGTTTATAATATACATAAAATTTGGAACGTCAAAGAAAGTATAAAAAAATAAATAAGCAAAGACAAGTAGAACAAACATTTATTCATCAACTTTAAATCATTTTTCTAACCTTAAACTAACAAATAAACATGTTTGATGTGTGAAATAAGCATTTCACAAAAACAACTAAACATCTTGACTTACAGTGGATTGTTACTCTAATCACATAACTGTTAGCTCTAAGTTGTTTTATGGTTAATAGCTGAAAAGACAAACCCACAACAAACTTTATTACATAGATGTTAGTCTGGGATAAGCGTGCAGTAAGCAACTTTAATATCCCACTAGAATCTCATTTTTCATTTACATAAGATCAAGATTTAAATATTATTAGATATTGAAGTTTTGACCTTTGGTAGGAACAATACAATTTCACTACTATATCATACCAATACTCAGCGCATAATTGTAGAGGTGTCAATTGAATCTCATTTTCTAATTTATATTAAAAAAAATTATTGTTCTATATTAAAGTTTTGATCTCTGGTTGGAATGATATGGATTCATTACTTTGTCATTCCGACAAAACACTTTAAAACATGTTGAGATGAATTCAAAAGAATGCAATCATTTAATATCAAAATGAGTATATTGCATGAGAAAGACACATTGGCTTCCATATTTCAAAAATATAAACTAATTTCATATTTAACTCTGAATATTGTAATCAAATTAATTCAATAAATAGAAAATTACATTTTCCATTTCATAGTGAATTAATTTTTTGTATACATTTTAAATTCAGATTCTAAATTATTCCAATAAAATAATTGAGAGTTCAATTTTTTTAAGTTTTGTAAAAATTAAAAAAAACTTCAAATCAAACTATGCCATCCTATTATCAAAAATTAAAAGAGTATTTTGAATGAAAAATTCTAAAGTATAAATAAAATAAATTGATAATATAAATTAATTTTCAGAGACTGATAGTTAATTTTAAATTTTATTAATTATGAAAATATTAACAAACTGCAATTATAAGTGCAATTTTAAAAACTAATAATTTACATAAATTAATTTTAGTAAATCTATGATTAATTTCTAATTTAATAGTTACATAAATATTACCAAATTGCAAATATAAAATTAACAATTTAAATAAAAATTAGGATTAATAAAAGAATCTAGCACAACATTTAAGATTATTCTCAATTTTGCACAATGCGCACTATGCCATCAAGAATAATTTCTAACTTATAAAGCTCTTATCCATACTTATTAGAACTCATGCAGTATTAACTATTACAATCACATCTGGAAAAACTACTTAATTAGCCTCTTAGTTTCCAAGAAAGGATCTTGATAAAGCATGCACTTAGAAAAGTTCATAACTATGTAGACACCTAAATAATTTCCAAAGAAATCCATGCAATGTCATTCAATGGAATATGAACACTGCATAACCAACAACTTATTTGTTTTTTCTTATAGAATAAATAAGAACGCAATTGTAATAAGAATGCAGAAAACCTAAAGATAAAATCACAGATATTATGGTGAAACACATGGCATCGAGAGAATGTTAATCACAAGATAACCATTACTTTGTCGTATAATGACCAAAGTATAATAAATGTTGAGAGGCTATTCGACGCCTGACCCATGAATGTGCTAAATAACACATGTAATACAGCTGCATTGTTGAATGAGATTTTGATTACAACAATAAAACAAGAAATGTAATGGCAAACAAATATGCTGAAAACAAAACCATGATGCACATAAATGAAATACAAAGAAAGTACATCATCTAAAAATTGTAGAAAAAAATTACCTTACTTGACCGTGCATGTGAAACTATAAATTGAGTTTGATCTTTAATGACAGGAAAAGAACAATCAACAGTCCCATCTTTGCACTAAAGAGAAAAAGTGCCAATTTCAGCTACAACTAGAACTTAAGTGGAAAAAAGAATTTGATAAAATTCAGAGTAGTGTCAAACTGTCAACGAATATGTGAAAGACTCACTTTTTCATATACATATACATTTCCATCACCATAACCAACAACAAATGTGCCATCGCCTTCTGGGACCCATGCAATACAAGTGCATCTACTGCAAAATCAGTGGATGTTCATTAATAGATAATGTGTGGCTGTTAATTAGAAGCAACCAGAAGACCTCAATAATGCATATATAACATGCACACACATGCATATAAAGCGGAGTGTGGATAGTATGGTTTCTTTTACAATTTTAGATAAATGTCAATCATTGTAGAAGAAACTCTTCAAAAAAAAAAAAAAAAACCCAAGATTAACCTACTTAAAAATCTTGTTATCAATTCTAGTCACTTGTGTAATTTATTGTCTACTGAATGTGGATAGAAGCATCAGTATGCAGATCTTTAGAGTTACAAAACAACTGGAAAGAAACACATACATAACTAAAGTCACAGTTAAAAATGTATATATACTATAATCAGGTTTGCACAATCATCCTAGGAGACTGCAAAATTTGCCTTATTCTAAAGTCTAACTTATCAAACCAGTCTTTCCTAAATAAAAGTTTGAGTTAAACTTCCCTTACAGAAGACATTGACTGAAAATATCCCAACATAAAAGGCCTTTTTGTCAGTGAATTGACATGGAGATAAATTACAAATAACATGAAAAATAACTCAATTGTCAATGGATAAATGTCAGGCCACCATATATCAAACTACTTTTAGAATATCCAAAAGGCAATGGACAAAGCAAAATAATAATAATAATTAAGCATACATTTGGCTAATAAATCACAGAATTTCCTATATTGTGTGTATTTATTGGAAGTCCTTTTTGTAGCATCAACTGATACTGGCATGCAATCAGCTAGAGCGGTAGGAGGAAAATAACCAAAACCCTAAAACACAACTTCTCATAAAACAGATGTAAATCAATTGTTATTTGCACATGAGTACCCATGTATGAGTCTGACTATTGTGTCAAGTATTAGTCACAGTGGAAACAACAAGAATAAGTAATACAATGATAACACGACTATTTTGCGTGACTCAGACTTTGCTCATATTCCATGTCTTCTTGATTTGTCTAGTGAGCCACTCTCATAAATCCATTTTAAGAGGCTCCTTCATAAGAGGCGATGGAGCATGCCTCTTATAATTCCAACCTTTTGAATTATTGTAATGATGATCTATTATTAAATGGAAATGAAATGCCAAGTTTAAGGAGAGTAGATTACTTGTTGATTGAAGTTTTCGACTTGGATTGCAAGCCCTTAAAGAGATTAAGCAGTTGGACACTTGGTTTTGCCAAGTCAAAAACTCTCATAGTCTTATATATATAAGACCAATGGACACATTTTGTATGCCTATCAATTCCTTGGGCACAAGTGACACTTTAGCAAACATTGTATAGGTGTGAATTAAAATTATCCAATTCATTGCTCCTCCGATCAACTAGGCTAATTTCCTATTGGCTATTGCTTGAATAGAACTTTTTTGTTCACCGAACCCTTTAGTTCAGTCAATTTATTGAGTCACTCCATGATGTCACCCTAAATCCCCAAGATACACACCACTCAAAATCTTTCATAACGTTCATGTCTCCAGCTATTCAACCTTATCAACGTTGTGCATTCTTAAGTATACATCGTGTAAGGTCTCTGGTCCCTCGAATGCACCAAGTCATGTGAACTTGCTCCATGTGACATCCTTCTCCCCTCGCCTATGATTCCACCTCACTTTAAGACACTATTGTACACCTCGCATCAAGCCTTCAGTACCTCGAATGCACCAAGCTCCAAAAACTTACTCCACATATCATCCTTATCCCTTTACCTTCCAAGTCCACCTCAGAATACACCACATGTTTCACCTCAAATTTCTTAAATGCACAAAGCTCCGTAAGCTTGCTCCACATGTCATTCTTCTCCCCTCGTCTTCTGAGTTGGCCTCCGTGTTAAACCTTCAAGTCACCGAACCCAAATCAATTTGACCATCACGGCACCAAGCTTCGCAAGCTCTTATGTGCACTATTTCAAGTCCCTGAGCACTTAATGTGCACATTAGAAACTCAAGTCAAACCTAACTTAATCCCTTTGCTACACACATCACCTGGTCAAGTCCAACCATTTGGGAACATTGTTTGCTCAACACTTTTATTCAAATGCAAGGTACTCTTATTGGAAAGTACTCTATTTAAATGCAAGGAATAAGTCATTTCCCAACGTGCATTGACAAATCCATATGTGTTCAATGGAAGTATGGGTATACCTCACATTCTTACAGAGATGAGGTTGAGATAGCTTGCAAAACATTAAGTCATGGAGAGCTTTGTGAGTACGGAAAGGCAGTTCATGTGTTTCTGTGATAACTAGAATTATATAGAATTATATAGATCACCATGGGCAACTCGAAAAGAAGGCATGCAAATCCCAGCATAAAAATGATACCAATTAAATAGTCAAAGTGTTTCCATAAGGTCAATCATAAGCATTCCAAACATGGTTCAGTGAGCAATACATGCCTATTGCCATTGGCACCATCCTTGTTATAATGATGAGCTGCAACAAGCTTCCTTCCTGGATCCTGTAGTTGTTGCCTCAATGACACTGAATATACTAGAACAACAAGAATATGGACAATAAGCAGATGATCAACAATCACCAATTTAACAAGTAAATTCCAGCTTCAAATTGAACAGGAAGCTAGTGAGCTGACCATCTCCAGAGTGCAAACCGATAAGCAAATCATGTCCATCCTTCACCTCTGAATCAAAGGCATGGCAAACTGGATTCGAGTTGCTGAAATTTATGGCCTTGATGGGATCCTGACACAGGATAAGTCATCAAATACTCAAATATCACACAACAAGATGAGTGAAATAAATGAAGACAAATCTAAGGAACGAGATGAGAACCTTGTCTTGCGAATTGAGATCGCTAATGAAAAGAGTGTCAGCCATGTTGAAGATAAGATAAGTGCCCTTTCCATCATAATTAGCTACCAGCTGTGAGCTACTTGATCCTACGGAGGTTCCGACAGACCCTCCAATCTTGCTGCTCCCTGAGACCACCCGATTCGCCCCATTACCACCGACAAAGCTGAGCGCCCGGCTTCCATTTCCCGCACCAAGCAACCTAGCCGCCGCTGACCTCACACCGCTAGCGCTCGGGGTCGACGGTGCAGCCGACGCCTGGTTCGCTGGCTTCTCCTTGAGATAAGCGATAGACAACTGCAGATGGAAAAAGCTCTATCGGTAATTCTGATTCTCACAAACTTCGAAACAGGAATAAGACGAAACCAAGCCGAGGCACCTGGGAGACGGCCTTGCCATGGGAGTAATGCAGAACTGCGGCCGGGTGGGTCTTCTCGTACTGTAATTTGTATCTTCCCTCCGGGGTCTTGAAGTAGGTCTTGAGGCTGGGTGACTGAGGATTGACGGCGGGAGACGAAGAGGACATGGTCAACGGATTAGGTTCCTCGATCACTCCAATGGCGGCGTTAATATCATTCCTCCGCTTCGAAGGCTATCGAGAAACCAGGAATCCGGATTAGGGTTCGAAATCCGTGCAAAAAAAAAAAAGGATTTCGCCTTCAACTTCGAGCTCGATCCTGCGTTCTTCCTCTTCGATCTTCGTCGCAACGAGAGGAATTGCGGTGAAGGGGAAGTCCAAATAACAAAAACGGGTGGGTGATTATTAAAAGGGTTGGAGAATCGGGCCATTTAGAGATTAGATCGTTAGGTAAATTGATCATGACCGTCCAAACGGCGAAATGATGGGTGATTTGATAGAATGGACGGTGAATAGTCAAGGCGGCTAGGCCTCGATAAAAAGGGATGAATAATCGGGCAGCTAGTCAATGCACACTAAATAAATACCCGATTAATAGCCATTAAGCAGAACTGTGTCTACTTATTGCTTAAGGGAAAAAAAAAAAGACTGAGAAAATAAATTAATGTTTGGGCCAAAATCAGAAGCCGTCCCCAATAATATACCTCCGGTGGTCAATATTTAAATTATTTTAAAAAAATAGATATTTACTCTAATATATATTAAAATCAAATTTCCAAAAGATACAGATATTTTATTGGATGTCTTACCTTTTCTTAGTAAAAAGTCACTATGCTAGGTAAAATACCTGAAGTAGTTTATCCTCCAATGATCGATATTTAAATTATTTTTAAAAAATAGATATTTACTATAATATATCTTAAAATCAAATAATCAATTCTCAAAAGGATACAATATTTTATTGGGTGTCTTATCTTCTCGTGTAAAAAGTCACTATACTAGGGCAAAATACCTCAAGTAATTTACCTGCCTATATTTTATGGATATAATTATTTTAAAGAGATTTGATTAATTTAAAATGATTTTGATGAAGTTTAAATAATTTTAATCCGAGAATATTTTGATATAATAGTATTCAAATTTAGAATTTAGGATTTCAAGATCTTAAGGTTTAAGATTTAGCTACAATTATGTGTAAAAATTAATAGTTAATAGTTATTATGCGCACGCGTTTGCATGTGCAATATAATACAAACTACTAACAATGCAATTGGGACAATGCAACGGGGACCATGTAAGAACCTCAAAGCAAACTATTAACAAACTCTCCATCATAAAAAAAATTAATTTAATTTTTTATATCAAATATTAAACTGATAAAAGCCAATACCACACTTAATCTTAGCCAAAAAGCTGAAAAAAAAAAGTGAGTTTTCTAATGTTACTGACCTAAGGTATTTATAGAAGTTTCTCTACTTGTGGTATTGTTAATTTTAAGATGTAGGACTAAAGAGAACATAGTAGTGCAATACCTATTAATGAAAAAAATTTCAATAATACGTCGTACCTGAGTCTCGAACTCTAGATCCTGGATTGTAATGAGAAAATTTTCCAATAATACGTTGCAGATGAGTCT
>JBAMIB010374145.1:0-10826 GCA_037177415.1 Kaempferia rotunda | reverse complement strand
ATAGTGATTCTTTTTCACTTTCGTCGATTCCCTGCCCTCCAACTCTACTTGCAATTCAAATCGCAGATGTCTTCTCTACCGAAGACGAGGCGGCAAGCACACTTCTTCTCTACCAAAGACGAGGCAGCCAACACACTTCTTCTGCGACGAGGCAATGAGGCAGCGTTGTTGTGTCGGTTTGGTGCCGGTGCCAATCTCGGTCCCCCGTCGAAAAGGTAAAACCATGTGTATCAGGCAGAACGGCTCAGTATTTTAAACCATGGATAAAATTGCGTGAAACTATTTTTCCACTTAGCTAACTGTTAGAAAATAGATGTTGGTGACATGACTTTTTCTTGTTCTGGTCATAGCAAGTTATCTTATGCCAAACATGATGACTGATATGACAACAATGGACTGACAAATGAAAACATATTTAATGATACAGGCAATTTATTCTGAAAAAGCTAGCCAATTTTGACATATCAATAAATATAACCCCTGTACATACTGATTGCGACTATCCCATCAGTTCCCATTCTTCTTGGATGGATATGAATCAAAAGCATGCCATTTTTTACTAAATTTGTCTTTAAGAAACCGTTTTTTTAGTTTATTGACAATATAGAGTTAATTACAAAGTCAAGACAAATAAACTTCTCTCGATGATGCATGTACCAATAAGCTAACAACAAAGATGTCTCGTGTGAGATAAAAATGTACCTAAGATCTCCATGTGATCCATTCCAATTGAGGTTATTCCACAGACAACAGGCTCCTTAACCTATAATTATAGTTAAGTAGCTCAATGTTCAGAATAGATGAGAAGTTTAAAATGTCCATGAACAGAAATTAAGGTTGATGTAGTATCATATAAAGAAATTATTCCAGGAGATCATTACCAAATGTTCATAGAAAAACTTCACAAGTAAATGGAGAAATATGCTTAATGCATGTCAAAGTAGAATATTATTCTCGTAATAATTTCCAAGAAATCTTAACCTAATACTAAATATATTATTTGTTTCTCAACTAATTCTAATCACATGAAAATTGAAGTTTAACTGTCACAGAAATAGTACTGCACAGGTCAAACTTATTTAAACATTAAAGGTCAGGAATAAAAATCTTGCAAAATGAATATACAAAGGGTATGATTAAACAAAAATAACAAAAACAATATGGAAAAATACCACGTTTGTGGAGTCTAATCTTCCCCCAAGCCCTACTTCAATAACTGCAACATCAACCTGCACCCCAACAGGTTCAAAAATAAATGAAGGAAAGAAGTAAATTATTGTATTAAAAAATAAAATATTCTATCCAGTCATGTAATACATATTGATCACCGAAGGACATGTTTACTAACAATTACCAAACAGTTGGAAGAAATAATTTTTTCTTGAAATGATTGGAAAATATAATAATCTTATTGCTTATGTAAGTTTAATCTGTCTCGTGCATAGTTAGCCCAAAAGGAAATGAAAAATTCTGACCTTTTCTGAAACAAATATCTTAAATGCCAGCACTGTCAAGAACTGAAATAATGGAGGCATAGGCAAATCCTCATCTACATTCTCCTACAAAAGAAAATAACCTTCGATAAGCATCTTTTACTGATTCAATTCAGTAGTCGTATACATGATTTCCATCTACCATAAGGATGACGTAATATCCATCTCAAATAATGATCCTTTGAGTCAAAAGTATAGTATCAGCACTCAGCAGTCTACGTAACTATTCTCAGGATAATATATGATAAGTAACATGATCATATATGATAAGAAAGATTCTCACTTTTGTATGATTCTACATCGCACCCACAAGGTTCCATCATCAAGAAAATGTTGAAAATTAATTGTTTACCCATGAATATAAATATTCAATGCATTTGTGTTTCTACCCTTCGGAGCTTTCTTTTGTGTAACCTCTACATCACACCCAGAAGTTCCTTTGGTGTGTATAAAACTGAATGAATGAAGATGCCCTTAGGTATATAGAGGTTGTATCAACAATTCATCGCACCCAAAACTCAAAAGTAGATAGGTATTGGACAGATTTGTTGTAAAGCTGTCAGAACACATTTCCCAGATTTTATATTAGGAGGGAATCACATTGGAAGATCTTGTGAAACAGCTTCCAATCTGACCATTTCAGAATCATTTATCATATTTATCTCTTTTAAAAAAAAAATACTTTTCAAGTATCAAGATTCTTCACTGGGTTAATAGCACATTCCCTCTGATCCTTGAATAATACAGCAATCTAACAATAAATGAAGAAGACATGAACATTATTTTTCAAAATAACAATAATATAAACATACCTTCAATAGGTTCCAACAATCCCAGAAGTAATACAAAAATTTATCTTCTGAGATGTCTAACCTGCATAGTTACCTGATAAGTCCCAACATAACAACAACAATCTGTATTAAGCATGATTATTAAAAGAAAGTGGTAATCGTTGAGGTAAAATTGAGAATGCTATATATATATATATATATATAGGTTGGAACCTTTGGATTGCAATCTTTCGATCAAACTTGTCGTGAAGCAGAAGGTCCTATGTTTGATCCTACTGTCTGGTAATATAAAAGAATACTCCTCAGGTGATGTAGTACAAGTGTAGTATTTTTTTACTAACAGGATTATCTTAGTTGTTGATTTAATATGAAGTAATGGTTTTTTTAGCAGGTAGTCCTTTTTGAACAGCTGGGATCTGAGGCCTATGCACCTAAAGGCCATATACCGTGTCTTCTCTGTGAAGTGGTAACGGAGCCAGCTGCTTTTTTGCATCTAGAGCATTACACAAACTGCCCTCTTTGAAACCACTTTTCCTAATCATAGTAAACTTTAGTTAGTCCAATTGGATACCCTTGCCACATTGGTGGATGGAACTGTAAGGGATATAATCATGGCCATGAGAATAATATAACTCAAAATTCATACAACAACCATAATAACAACCAAGCCTTTATCCCAATAAGTGAGTTGGTCTTCTTTGGTATCCCTCTTCCTCTAAATATACGTATTTGTCATAGTCTCACATCACTTAATAACTCAAAATTCATATCACCAAAATTTAAAAGAACTGTGATACAAGGAATGAACTAAGAAATGTTCGGGATATGATCACTGTGATAAAAGGAATGGACTAAGAAATGTTTGGGATATGATCATGGGAAATATACTAAGATGTGAAATACTTATCATACATATGTACCAAAATTAAAAGAAAGGTGATGATACAAAATGACAATGAATGTGAAATCAGTTGTGTCAAAATCATCTCATTGCTCTCTTTTGTAGCATAGTTGTCATCTATGCCTCTCTCTCTCACAATTGTATTAATATTAAGATTCTGAATTAAAATTAATAGTGGAGGCAATGATCATTTTATTTCAAAAGTATTTTATGATAACATCTCCTATTCCTCCATTTCAATTCTTAGTAAAGTGAAATAAATAACAATTTGTAAACAAAATAAGAGATTAACCTGTATATCTTTATCATGAATCAATATCAATTTACTTTACCTATAATATTATGTTGTTAAATAGAACATTTATTTTTCAATCTGAATTCGTGATTCAAAAGTTTACCAAAATCATTCATGATATGTTGATAATCTTGTTCGTTACAATTAAATCTGACCCATTAAATTGAACATAATGAAAA
This sequence comes from Kaempferia rotunda, assembly GCA_037177415.1. Lineage (NCBI taxonomy): Eukaryota > Viridiplantae > Streptophyta > Magnoliopsida > Zingiberales > Zingiberaceae > Kaempferia > Kaempferia rotunda. Next base: position 7,167 of record JBAMIB010374145.1, on the reverse strand, counting down.
ATAAATTAAACCCGAGACATAATAAAAGGAGAAAGAACCAATGAATCTTTTGTAACACGATCCAAATGGAATAGGAGAAGATGGAATCTCATTGTCTACAATGATGCATAACAAATGTAATTATGTGAAGAAGATGTAACCACTGAATCAGTGAGGAAGATGTAACCAAGAGTCAAGAGCAATTCACTAAAAGAAGAAATCTTGTCTCATGTAGAATCAAAGTCAATGATTAGGGAAAGTCGATAGTGACTATGTAGAAATTTTGTCATGGCAAAATTGCCTTCTCTGTTAATGTAGCATTATCTTCATCTCCCTCTTCCTCTCTTTAATTGTGGCACCCATTAAGACTCATGCTTGATGATGACAATGAACTCAATGGTGATTTTTTCCTATAAGCACCCAACCATGACATGATTGATTGCAGATGTTTTCATTTCATAAGAACAATGAAATAACAATATTTTATAAATTTTAGTAAATGTGCTATAGTAATCTTTTTCAGAATGAAAATCATGTTCCAATTATCATTTTTTAGCCAATAAGATATAATATTACATTTATTTTACATATTTTAGGACAACAAAATCATTCCGTTTAAGGTATGGATCTTTATTAACTTGTTTTACAATTTTCTTTACTAAACCTTCATAGTTAGATATGATTCACAATTTAAAAATTCCTTAAAAGTTAATATCATTAATTACAAGAAGCAAAATCTGACAACCTTATTTCTTGTAGCTTAAGTTTAATTGACTGGTTTTAATCACTTATTTAAGTATTGAGAAAGCCTCCCTAGCTTTTTCTCGCTAATCCTTTTACACTGAATCACAATGATAGTACACATCTACTCTTATTCCTATTTCTTTCTTTTTGGATAGGTGATAGTCTCACAACACTACTTGTGCTCCGACTCATCCTAGGATGATCGTTGAAAATATAGTGCAAAAGAAAATTTATTTTCCATAATCAAAGAGGAATAGACCCATATGTTGACAGCTTATCAAAACTGCTCAGGGTGGAACAATTTATGATTGTTTATCCTTTGAAAACCTCTTTTTTTCTTTTCCTTTGTGTGACTTGTTAACATTCCGCTTATTGAACAACTTCAACAAGCCATTATCAGTCCCATCTATTTGGAACCAGCTATATGGATTTTATCCTTCTATAACTCTATGCAAGTTTATATCACTAGAAATATTTCCATCTCTTAACATGCAATCATGAAGATAAAGATACTACCTAATAAATATATTTGGCAGGGACATCCCCCTCCAATTACAATAAAAAGAGAGATCAAAACAATATCAGAGTCCACTTACCCATTAATTCGAAATCTTTCTCTCACATCCATAAGATGAGGAGATGTGAAAAGTCCTGTTCGAAAACCACATTCGCGTAAAATAGCTTCAGAAAATGTGCATGTTGAGCCCTGGAATTTTCAATCAATAAGAAAGGAACAACTTGGACCATTTCATTGAAAAATCAATCAAGTTAAATATATTTACAAGAGATGATAAGCAACTTGTTGAGTAACAGGAAATATAAATTAAACAATTTTATTAGGATGCTATGACATGGTAACATATCTTGACAAGATAAAGGAAACATCATATTACTCATTAGCATGTATCATAAATCAACCAAGAAAGCAGAAAAACTCCTGTTTGAACAGAAAACATCATATTCACTAACTCTGTAGACAATCTATGAGAGAATCTTCTAGGGTTTAAAAGAAGCATAAAACTGAAACAAATTCAACTCTTACTGCAAGCCAGTGCATAGAAATAGGAAGCAAGATAGTATAGTAATTGGACATTCAAGATCAAGTACTGATCAAATCCATGGATGTTTTTTCAATCTCAAAACTCAGAAAAGGGATCAGGCTGCTGATATCATGTATCCAAGGAAAGAATTTTAAGAAAGGTTGTTTAGCTTAGTATCCCAAGTGATTTAAATGATTCATTTTGTTCAATTCATCCACAAATAATATTTTTCTGGCTATATTCATCTCTCAGTCCTTATTTCAATTTTTTTTCTTCATTTCATGATGCAAGCACAGCTGTATTGATTTGCTGCATGCATATAATACACAATACAGTATTAAAAAACCAAAACCAGTGAAGGAGGTCCAAATTTGCAAAGTCTTGGTGGCTGATGACTTGCTGGTCTTTTGTCTCAGCAAATGCAAAGTCTATGCCATTAATGAAATCATCAGTGGCACAGAATATAAATCACGATTCTATCACTTCAAATTCCTCACTCTATCCTAGCATAAAACAAGACCAAATAGTACTTGGCCTCTCATGTTATTGTCATCATTCTAAACCAGATTTGCTTTTGAAAGAACAAATGAATTAAGCAAAATGTATTTGGGCTCTAAAAGGTGAGGAGGTGGTCGACAATAGATTATGCTTGGTAAATTTTTGTATTTCTCATTGGTAAGTGCCTACCCAATTATCAATATATTGGAATGGAAAGAATAATCAATTATCACACCAAAATTGTAACTAAGTGAAACAATTTTCAAAACATCGAACCTGACATTTGCAATGGATGAAAGAAAAAAAAAAGACGAAAACCAAATAATCACACAAGAATCACCTTTCCTTTTGTTCCACCAATGTGGATGATGTTGAGTTGAATTAAGTTATTCTCCACACCTATTATCTGCAGAAAAAAAGAAAGAAAATGGTATAAATTTGAGGAAGTTATCTGCAAAAATTGAATTGCAAGGAAGCATTAAAAAAAGTGGAAATATACCATGTAATTACAAAGCTATAAAGAAACCAATGAAATTATAATCATACAAGTTAAAGAAGAAAGAAACTGCAAAAGAATGCTACTCATGGTGTACCTCCTTCAATGACTGTCCCTGCACCAAGAGATTGTAATGCTCAACCTCACCACTCTTGTATTCCAATCTGAACCATATTAGGGTGTCAACTATCCACTCCATCCTTCCATTGGTTTGAATGGACACAGCTAAGGTGAAATCATATCTCCCACAAATACCTGCATTTTCTAAAGAAATATTTCTTCACCTCCCCAAGTCTCAGTCTCCAGTGCAGAATCTATAACACTCCGCATAATCGCTTCCACTAGAGGCGTCTCCATTGGATCAATGTCATCCCAAGCTATTGCACTCAATGATTCACATCCCAAGATAGAGTAATTAGATCTCATTAGGCATGGATCTATTGAAGGTTCCTTGAACAGTTGAACCTATGGTATAATTCTAATTTATAGATCCATCTATGATATCTCATGAACCTTTGAAAGTGAGCCTTCTAAAGTAGCAAAACTTGTAAAGTTCTCTACTGTTTCCACAGTGCACTACAAATTTTAAAAGTTCCCTTCCTCTAATCCTCCACCCTGTTGAAACATCCACTGCCACCAACCATCCTCAACCCTCATTGAGTTCATCATGTGCATTAACCATTATTTTCATCCTTCCATCCATGATGGAAATACACACCCAATATTTTCAACATTGTTCTCTAGTTGTTCCTTCACAGGTGTGACTTCATCCATAAGTCAAGAACTCATATTTTCCATTGACGTCGTCTTTCTTTCCTCGTTCCATTAACACTGTCAAAGAATATTAAGTTTTATGAGTTCTAGATTTAAAAACTAAATGTTTTTAGGTTGGGGCCAATGTTATATTGTGTAATAGTGTATTATACCTATGCAATACAATATTTTCTTTTCTGAAAATTTAACAAGGTATCAGACCTAACTTTTGTGAGTTATCGGTTTCCAAACAGAAATTCCCCCTTACGGAGAGGCTAGTGACTTGGCACATCCTCCCTAGTCCTACCTCATCCACCTTTTCTTTCTTTCTCTCCCCCTGCTTGAATTTGTGAAACCTCCTCTCGTTCAACTTTTACCCTTGTCAAAATCAGTTTTGCCCATCTCTCCCACTCCACATGTGAGACCTATCTCCGGCTTTGCACGCGACAGAAAGACACTGAACTACATACTTATGTGCCTAGATCATCCCTGCAACTACAATTGGATTTCAATTTGAATTTTCAAACTAAACTATTTCAGTTTGGTTTGGATGTTATCATCAAATAGATAAACTGAACCATGTTACCCTAACAAGCATTATATTTTCTTTCATTATAGTCATGCCTCCACCACTAACCAGTTCATGTAACACGCTGAAAAAAATATTGTTGGAAAAATAATCATGGATGATTATAGCAACAACTATAATGGAAAAAAATAAACAAAAGACTTTGATCTCCCTACACATCAAGAACTAAGATTCCATATGAATCCTCGTACACAATTGGAACTCTAGTCTCCTTATATTATTCCTAAAAGTGATAACCTATGCGAAACAAGGGTTCAGACATAAACATGAATATTGTTTCTACAGTGCTCTCAACTCAAGATTAACACAGATTCTATGAGTCGTGCCATGGAGTTTAATTATGGAGAAAGACAGCAATGTAGAAAGTCACTTCAGTCACTTCTCATCTAAAACATTTTCATAATGCACAAGGATCTGTACTTTCATGAATCATGTTAGACTTGAAACGACCTAGTTCTTACAGAAATGATGAACCTTTTAACACTAGGCATTGCTTCTCATACTACCAGATCTGATTTGACAATATTTCTTACATCATGTATTAACATTATATATTGTTTTTATCATCATAATTTTTTCGTGGAGTGTCTTGTTCACAAATATTATAGGCAAAAAGAAAATTCCAAAATTGTTGCTCCCCACCCAGGTTCAAGAATAAGATGGAAAAGGTCTTAATAAGTAATTCAAGATCAACTGTGTATGTATATCATATCCAATCCACCACAGGGAACATAAGACAATGAGTTGTAATTCAATTGCTGAATACATTTTAAAACTACAATATTTAGAATGAGATTGGCTCCAAATTACCTTTAAATAATCAAGTATTGCATCCAATTTCCCTTTTGGGGGTTTAATATTATTTTTGCGTCCACCAATTAGAGAGGAAAGGGCCTGCATTGCAGCCTCGTATGAAGGGGAGAGAACTAAGTCAGGTTCCTTTCCTAGAAGAATCCCATTGCTTCCCATATCTGTAAATAGATGAGCAACTGTTTAATCAACTCATGACATCTATATGCACTTGCTAAGACTGCATACCAACAAACAGAAGTCTTGGCTTCAGCATTCTAGTAGAAACATGTCATGATATAAGCTAACATGATCTCACAATCTCAATTAGTTTAACCTTGAATTAAACAGTTCAAACAGGAAAAATGCACTCTGTGATATCTTACAAAGGAAAAATGTAAAATAATAATAATAATAATAATCAATTTGATTGGGGGTCTAGTAACGACACCTAAATTGTAGGCAACAGTATTTCACTGCATAAAAAATTAACTAAAAAGTAAAGAAGGAACTAGCAACCTGACATGAGCCTATATTCTTTCTTCTTTAGTATATAAGCATACAAGGGAAGTATATAGAAGTTTAGCATCGCCACCCAACTAAATCACATTAATGAGGGACCTAAAAAAATAATATATTAACATTATCACATGAGAAAACTAGGAAGTAATTTGAACTTAGATTATAGAACAGTTATTTTGGCCAAGCTACTCATAAAATAATCTGAACAGAAATAACACCATCAATACAAATGAGTTTTTTTTTTCTTTTATAGACATTTATTGTTCCTTTCCCTCATATTCATCCATCCAACTAAAGGGAACATAAAGCTGCACCTTTGCCTCCACTTATGCAACAAAAATTAACCCTAAGAATCTATTAGCAGAATACACATTTATGGAAACAACAGGCAACACTTTTCAATCTTAGCCCAAAAAAAGGAGCGCGCCAGTAAGAGGAAAACCAGACAAAAATATGATCAAGATGCAAACTTTTTCAGCCGAACTCATTAGCATCATTGGCCTGTTCAGTTGCATGGATGCATAAGAGAGAAGGAGGGGAAAAAGAACAAAAATAACATATGGAGAAAAAAGATGACATTTTTTAATGAGTAGTCACCGTTCCTACGATTCATCCACCAGAATAAAGGGAACACAAAGCCGCAGCTACGCCTCCACTTCTGCAACGGTAAACTAAACCCTGACAACATGAAAACAATCTTCCATCTTGAATTTTACAAGACAAGGGCCGAAAAAAGAGGAGCGACCAAGTAGAGGAAACTCAAAAAATCGACTCAAGATGCAAATTTTTTTCAGCCGAACTCAACGACGCCCATGACTTGTTTAGGCAGGTGGAGGAAAAGGAGGAAGGAGAGGGGAAAAAAAAAATTGAACAAAGATCAAACATGGAAAACAAAATTAACATTCTCTATGCGCATTTCTTTTTTCCTTTCCCTCCTACTCATCCACCCGAGTAAAGCGAACATAAAAGCGGCACTTATACCTCCACTTCCACAACAGAAACTCAACCCTAACAATCCTCCGCCTTGAGTTTTGCGAGAGAAATGCCGGGAAAAGGAGCGCAAGAATAAGAGAACCCAAAGTAGTTAATAGAACCAGAATTAGAAATCCCTAGAAACGCCTTCTAGCAGTAAAGTACGGCGACTAGCAGCAGTACCTGTGGGAAGAGGGGTAGGCGAGCGGAAGAATACGGGGGCGAGGAAGGAGCGAGCTTTGAGGCGATGACCGAGGGGGAGCAGAGTGCGAACGGAGGAGGAGGTCAATCTCAACTCGAGGCAAGTGGCGAGGTAGGTGTTGAAGATTTGTAGTGAGCTCGACGCGGTTGGTGGTGATGCAACGGAACAGGCACCAGCAGCAGCAGCGGAAATTGCGGCTGGGAAGGAAAAGGCATCGGACGAGAGCGAAGCAAACATCTCATACAAAAAAAATTGTTCGCAACGTGTTGTCAGCTCATCGCCGACGTTGATTATTTATTCGGTAAATTACCGAACGAGCCGTGGGGACAAGAGAATGTTAGGCGGAGATCGAGGCCGAGGCGTGCAATACAGATCGACATTTTTATTTTTTATTATTATTGTTTTTCTTTAAAAGAATTATATAATTTTCTTAAAAAAAAGATTTTTTTTTTCTAAAACTACCATTATTTTTAGGTTGTTATAGACACAATTATAACCCTCGTAACTGACATAATATAGATATTTAAATTCCCATCCATATATTTTAACAAAAATATTGACATTTAATTTTTACTCAAAATAT
>JBAMIB010373930.1:0-10828 GCA_037177415.1 Kaempferia rotunda | reverse complement strand
AAGAATGCAAATGGTGGGGTGGAAGGATGCTGCCCCTGTTGTCACAGGTCATGGGAAGAGCAAAGCGCCCTTGGAGTATAATGGAATGGTCGATGCCTTCAGGAAGACAATCCACAACGAGGGTTTCGGTGCATTATACAAGGGCCTTGTCCCCAATTCTGTGAAGGTTTGCGCTTTCATCCAATCTGCCATTCACTTTCTTAGACCAGCTCAAACATCATCTCAAAAACCAAATGCTTCTTTTTGTGTTCTAAGGCATCGTCCTCTTGTTCTTTTTGTTCGTACAGGTGGTGCCGTCGATTGCGATTGCATTCGTGACATACGAGGTGGTGAAAGATGTTCTCGGAGTAGAAATGAGAATATCAGAATGATACAGTTCCAACTGTTATTTAGGAGGATGTATGCTTCCTCTTTTTTGTGTGTGTAGTTTTGCCCAGAATTATAAGATAGGGAAACTTTTCCAACTTAATGGTATTCATCCCTAGTCGATACTGAAGCATTCGACCGATCGTCGTCTGTTGAAGAATAAAATGTATTCTCAGGAAAGCAAGTGAGGTTAAATACATTCTCACGAAAGCTAATGAGGTTAATCTTACTTATCGACAATCTTTTATTGGTGATATATTTAAACTCTATGCAAACTTTTTTCTATTTCAACACCAGTCTACATTTTTTAATTTTTTTTTAAAATTGTATTTTTTTTATTTATATGTTAACGTTGATGATTAATTACTTTTTAGTTTCCAAAACATGGGGACGCCAATTAGAAGCTAATTATAACCTACGAAAACTAATCAACAATCTAATTAACGAAAATTAACTTTCCATTAATAGTTAATTCCCTGTCAATAAAAAGCCTTCTCCTCCTCTCCTCAAATCACTCCCCGTTCCCCCTTCGTCATCACCAAAGAGAGAAAAGGTCAAGCAGAAGAAGGCAGGGAAAGGAAAGATGGTCGAAGGACGCAGCCGCCATGTTGCCTTCTTCCTAATGGCGGCGATGGGTTTTCTTCTCTCCACCTCGGCGGCGCACCACAAGACCCACATCGTCGGAGGAAGCTACGGGTGGCGCATCCCCAACACCACCACCTTCTACCAGGATTGGGCCGACGCCAGAGACTTCGCAGTGGGCGACAAAATCGGTGCGTGAGTGATGCATCATTTGCCATGATTAATTTTAGATGAGTACGTGAACGATCTGTCGAAGCAGTCGGCGAAATAATTCATTTTGCTTTCTCCAAGTCCGTTTTTGACTGGAAAAATGTAGTTTTTTCTTCCTTCCTCAAGTGTTCCTGTTCACGACGATGGTGCAAAATGTGGTGGAGCTGTCGTCGGCGGAGGACTTCGCGGCGTGTACGACCAATAACGTGATCGACATCCACTTCAAGGGCCCGACGATCCTGGAGCTGTCGGCCGCCGGGCCGCAGTACTATTTGTGCAGCGTGGGGTTGCACTGCGAGAACGGCCAGAAGCTGAGCATCAACGTCTCCTCCACGCCGCACCCAGACGTCGGCCTCGCTTACCACAACCAAGCACCGGCGCCTGCGCCTATTCCAGCTGCCGCCGCCTCTGCCGCTGTTGTGAGGGCGGAGCACGGCGGCGCCTTCGCCTCCGTCGCCTCTTCTCTGTGCCTCTGCTTGCTCCTTTCTTTCTTGGTCTAAATTGACATTACCAATAATGTGAGGGGGAAATTGAATGTTAATTTCGACCAATTAATTTCTGGGGAGTAATTAAATTCAGTCGAAATGTTGGTGTTTATGAATGTGCGTTGAAGTTTAATTAATTTCTAAGCTAAATTGAGATTTTAAATTCTATTTTTCTTCTCAAAACATATAAGAGATTATTTATATATATATAAAAATATAAATAATTTTTCGGCGGGCATGTGTCCTTGAAAAAATTATCTCTTACGTCCGAGTCAACTTGATGGTCGGCTATAAGTTGTTGACTCATTGATTTATCTTTCTTCACGTAATTTGAGAATGAATTAATCACCTTTGCAACAATGGTGCCCAGTTAGCCATGTCAACTGAATGGATGCCCAGTTAGCCGGTTTGATCCTGCATGTACATGCACTACCCCATCTCTCTATCTCTCTCATCTCATTCTCACTTTCTCTCTCATTCATATAGGAGAGAGATAGAGAGGTTGGGACCTGTACATGCAGGATGAAATTAATCTAGCTAGCCTCAGCTTCCTACTTGCAGGTGAGTCCGTCATCTCGTCAAACACCTTGTGTCGGCTTCGCTTGCTTCCTTGTCAAATCCTACGATTTTAGTAATGGCGGAGTCATAAAATGTAAAACCCCGAGCTGGTAAAAAAAACAAAATCTCCAAGCTACTCTTCTTGCTTTGTTGCTCGGGCTAACTTCCTCTTTTTCTCAAATGTTTTTTTTTTCTTTTTCCCCTAAAAAGTTTGACAGCTCCAAGTTGCATCGTCGGCCTCGGCCCACGAGCTATAGCCCGGGTAGGCCATAAGATGGCTCCGCCCTTGGACTTCAGATTCGACGCCGTTCTTAGGAATGCAACATTCGACCAAAAAAATATCTAATTAACCCTTTAAAAAAACCTAACTGTTGCATTATCGCTCGAGGGTCAATTTTCATTGCTTTTGCCCAGTTGGAATGATGTCTTTAATTGGTGACGCGGTGTCAGAGAATCTGCAGTGGGAGTTCCTTGGGAGCTTCCACTGTTGAGTTAGCGTATGGGATGAAGCTCCCTGTCATAGTGAGAGCGAGGTCTATCCCTCAAATGCTGGAATGGTTCTGTGTTTACGGAGCCGCTCATCGTCAGTTTTTTTTTAAATATTTATGGCAAGAGCGAGATCTACCCTCAAATGCTGGAGCGGCTCTGTGTTTACGGAGCCACTCATCGTCAGTTTTTTAAAAAAATATTTATGGCAAGAGCGAGGTCTATCCCTCAAATGCTGGAGTGACTCTGTGTTTACGGAGCCCCTCATCGTTAGTTTTTTTTTAAAAAATATTTGTTAAAAAAAAAAGACATTGAACGATGGCTAATTTGATAGCCGTTGTTTCAAAATTAAATAAAGACATAACCAGAGTACATATCTTTTTATTTGATGTATGATAATATTTATGTATTGTTTTAACTATTAATGTTATTCTAGGTATTAGTAATTTATGGGTTTAAATTGTATACAAATTTAATTATATATAAGTTAAAATATAAAAAAGAGATAAGAAATGTATATAATGAAAATATATAAAACCTATAAAGATTATTTTTTTTATATAGTGGGGATAAGAAACTAAAAAAGATCTTTGAGGGTTGTATCCACGACTGTGATGCATTTAGAGGGTGTTTGGTTAAATTTATAAAAACAACTTATAAGTTCGTACAACTTATAAGTTGTTTTAGGAACTTATAAGCTGGTAGATCTTATTTTAAAAATAAGTTGTTAAACTGTTTGGATAAATTTATTTTAAATAACTTAAAGATATTGATGTGCTTGGTTTTATAAGATCTTTTTATTAACAAAATTACCAAAAAGGGTATAATACTAAAAAGGTATTATTAACTTTTTTTTACAAGTGCGGCTATGAAATAAGGATATAGAAAGAAATTAGATAAAAAAAAATAAATTCTAGTCGAGTCGGAGAATTTGTGCACTTGGGAGAGAAGAAATAGAAAGGAGTGTTGGAGACTTCGTATGTTGGGAAGAGAATATGACATAATGTGCCGAGAAAAGAAATCGGTGTAAAAAGAGTGGTTAATTTTGTAAAAATATATGGAGGATAAAACGGGAATTAATGAAAATATATAATAATATTTTAGAGAAAAAGTTTGTTAAAATAAGATCTTTTTTAAAAAAGTAAGGTCTTGCTTACTTTTTTAAAAACAGTTTATAAGCTGTCAAACAGCTTATTTTGATAGCTTGTAAGTTGTTTATAAAAAATTTTACCAAACAAATTTAAAGAGTTTATAAACTCTAAAACAGCTTATAAACTGTCTTGTAAAACTTATAAGCTCAGATAGTGTTATAACTTGATCCGGTCGGTAAAGATAAACGCCAGGTCAGCATTGGAGGTCTTGGTCAGGTCAAGAAAGGGGTCACGTCGAAGTGCTGTCAACAGGCCGGGTCGGCCAATGGCCGAACGGCCGAACAGACTTGGTCAACCGAATACTCCGATCAGATCAAAAGGACATTCCGGGCAGATCTGGCCAATCGCTCTAGAACAACCGAGCGGAATGAACCAGCAGGTGGTCGAAAGAAAGGCCAAGCAGAATATATCCGAGCGGACACATCTCAAGACCGTCCCAGTCGGGCCTCTCCTGGCTAATAAGCCGAACTGCCTCTCCAACCAAGAAATCCAAGTCAGGCAGATCCCCTGGACGGGAGAAATAAATAGAAAGTCCCGGCCAGCCAGAAGAGGACAAAGGTGCTTCGTCGTGTAGTGCAACTGCCTGTCAGGGAATATACCCTGACAGGTGGACAACCAACCAGAGAAGGACACGTGGCTACCGTAATTGGCGCGGCCCACGATGATCCAAAGCCCAATAGAGGAAAGGATTAACGTAATACTGACATCTGTCTCCATAAAACCCTAGCTCTCACGGGTATAAAGAGGTCTCTCACAGAGACCAAAGGTACAGGCAATTACTGTTTTTTACTGTAGTGCTGTCATTTTCTTTCCTCTCTTTCATCTCCGATAATTTGGGTTAACTTGAGCGTCGGAGTACCAAACAAGGGGCGGTGATCCCTGTTTGGTGCGCTAACGTGGTTTGCTCGTCTGCGTGTGCGCAATTTCTTACCTGTTCGGACCGTTCGAGGTGGCAAGGCGACGTTCCTGGTGTCCATCGAATCACCAACCAGACAGGATCATAACTTATAAGTTGTTTATAAAAAATTTTATTAAATAAATTTAAAGAGCTTATAAGCTCTAAAACAGCTTATAAATTGTCTTGTAAAACTTATAAGTTCAGCTAAACACCATCTTAGTTGACATTAATATGCAATATGGACAGCCACATGTGAATTAACCATCTGGAAGTTATAAAGCTTAAACAGGGTATGTTCCTTTCTTAGACATTAACCCTCTGTTTATTCTGAGAGATGGTAAGGGAAAAGGAAGTATGCAGGAGAAAGGAAAGGAAAAAGAAAAAAAATATAGATGAAGGAAGGAAAAAAATCACTCCAACCTACGCTCCTTTCTTGGATATAACCTTCTGTTTATTCCAAAAGATGTAAATGGGAAAGAAAGAGATTGACGATGAGATAAATCTGTAGAGAATGGTAGGAGAAAGGAAAGAGAAAAAAAATAAAAGAAAAAAAAACGAACAAAAAGAAAAAAAAGAAAAGAGAAAACAAAATGAAGGAAAAAATTCATGAGCACTTATTAATTTATCTTAGTAGTTGATAAAAAAGTTCTCTAGGATCGGATCAGTCACCCTAAATTCAATATTACTTGACCTGGTTAAAAAGAAATATATAAAAAAAAATATCAAGAAAAAGAAATAACAAAGGAAGAAAAAAATCATAATTTGACAATAGTTAGAATTGTAAATGAATCGAGCGTTCGTGAATAAATTTGATGCTTCACTTGGTAAGAGTCTGATTATGTTCGTTCAATACACACAAGATCATTTAAATAAAACTTAAACTGTTTGTTAAACTAAGCGGACAAGTTTGAACACATATGTGTTCTGCTCATTAATATCCGTGAGCAACGTTCATGAACAATATTTACGATTCATGTTCATTAATAAAACTCTAATCAATATACTAAATAAACAAAGAAACTTTTAAAATGAACATATAAATTTGAATTATTATCAAACTCAACAACCAATTAAATAATTAAAAATTTCAAACAAGTAAATAAGTTTGAATGAGAGCTTAATAACATTTAAAAGAATAAAACTCAAGTCAAGTTTAAACCAAGCTTAAGTTCATAAAAAATTAATCAAGTTAAGTTTGAACAATCATTTCAATGACTTAGTTCATTTTAAGTTCGATTTGTCTCGGCTCCACTACCTTATCAAATAATTAAACATTTCAAAACTTAGTACGATTTGATTTATTTATGGTTTTAGTTGTGGCAAATCATCATCATTATTATTAATAATAAAACTACTATGTTTTTTTAAAAAATATTAAAACAATTTTATTGTCAAAACGACTCCTACGTTGAGCCAAACAACTCTGAATCTATTTTGATCAAATTAAATCTACCTTATAACTATTTTGATAAATTTTGCTCAAAATAATATCATCTTAATGTTACTTTATACAAGATGATAGTGTTTTATACAAACTAATTCCAAAGTTGAGTGTAGAAGAGTATTTTAGGTAGAAAATTATAAATGAGATATTTTGATAATTTTGAAAAGAGGAACACTTTTTTGACAATATAGATAAAAACATGAACTTTTAATGTTTGAAAGATTCAAGATTTCACAATGGGTTTCTTGTTTTATTGTTACATATTTGACCTGTGATCTCCGAGACATAAAATAATAAAATAGATGTCTTTGATTTGTTTATATATATATATATATATAAAAGTTTTAGCCTGGGTGATCAAGAACTTAGTCGTTGAACCTGAACCAAACATGAAGTCTATAGCATCTTAACTGATGCTACTGGTTATCAAAGGAGGATTTCACTCTTTTAGTAATCATGTCATCATCTACAATCCTCCGAAGAGCCTTCCTACACACCTGAGCGCTGAACTTCCTATGAAGATATCCTCTTGTACATCTCAGCTACATGCATCAACCTTAATTAAGACAAAATAAATAATATTGCCTATAATTATATAATAAGCATGGAAATCTAGGCATCATAATAAAATAATCTCTTACTCTTATACTTGACATCAATTTCATTGTTGGATCCTGTTCAATATTCTGAACCCTAGTCAAGATTTTGCTATGACAAAAACACATGACAAGCACTCCGACGGTGGACAGAAATTTGCAAGCTGGTATACCTGTCATTGTCCTCCAGCAGACATAGGCTGGAAGACTGGCCCTTTCATTGATTGGCTCACAAATTTGCTTTTGTTGTCCAGTTAGACTATAGACATGCATGAGGGCCAGCATTTTGCTGTCCCAGAGAGAATATTAAAGAAAGGATATTAGACGAAGTCATAATCAAATGAAATCAAGAAAGTGATTTCTAATAGTGGCTGCTTAGGACATGCTCAAGCAAATATGATTCAAATGGAATCAGAGTTCAATAACCAGAATGATGATTAGTTAATGGAGTGGTAACAGGGTCAGACTTACCAGACTGGCTTCCTTAGTTTGCTGGAGTTTGAGAATTTTCTCTTTAGTAATCCGCATGCTTCCAGCCTTTCAAGTAGTCCTATTAGTCACACTGAAGTAGAGACCAGCATGGCAGCATCATAACCTAATGTAGAAGATCATAGAGCTAAAGTTTACCTAATCAATCACTAATATAAACACATCTTATCTTTTCTGAATTGCAAAAAACAAAACAAAAAATTCATTAACAAACTCTTTATTTTATTGCAGTATCCGGAACTAAATAAATTCCATTTCCATGAAATATTCTGAGAAATCAAAACTAAGATTTAGGTAAATATTACAAATTATAAGCTCCTTTTTTCTGCTGTCATTAGGTAATTTTAACTAATCAAGTTGTACTTTATACTAATCAAGATTGAGGACAGCATTAGCAAGATCTCTTTAACATGTTTCACAAACTCTCCTAAGATGTGGACCAGTCTCAACATTTATGACAGCCCGCATGTTAAGGAAATGAGCCACATATGAGAAACTTCAAATCAGCAAGACATCTTTGTGCCTGATGGTATGCTTAATAAATCAAGCTTTACGATTCAAATTCCAAGGTATCAACTAAGTGAGGTAAGAGAATAATTCAATTTCATTTAAAGACATTAATAAGTTTATCTGCATAAGTAGATCACAAAATGAGGCTTTGATCATTAGGAAAAAAAACAGTATAATATGCATACTTTCGTAATGGCAGAAATGAAAGCAGTTATTTAATGATGGAGTTAGAGAAATGAAAAGGAGACAAATCTTTTGTTTCAGCAGCTTGTCGTTGACAAGGAAAGATAAACTTTAAATCTAAAATTGGAAGAAAAAAACGACTTCTTAGACTGAGGGCAACGGTTTCTGAACTATTACATAGCTAGAGAAGGGAAATAAAGTTTGAAAAGTTGGAAAGACTTGGGAATATAGAAAAAATATAACGCTGAAACTTAGCGAACTCCCTTGCAGAACTAAGCTAATTCTTCCTTCTCAGTGAACATGATGGCGGAATTCAATGATAAAACCTTGTCTCTAGAAATACAATACAAAACAAAAACGAGAAGAGAGGTATGGACTTTCAACAAGATAAGGGATGTATCCAACTGAAAACATCATCAACCATTCTTCCCTTATTAGAAGCACAAAATCAAGTCCGGTACAATCTTTCAGCCATGTGTGTTAACGGCTTCCCAAACCAAATTCTTAGGAACCGGCTTAGCAAAGTCCCGAGCCTGCAATGCTGCAGCTCTAAGAGTCCGAATTGTCATTTTGTTTGCCTCCCAGAACGAGGCACTGGAGTAGGGCAGTTTGTGATTCTTACAGAGTTCCTTCACAAAAGGTGAGATCTTCCTGAGATGGCACCTTGGCAGCCGAGGGAACAGATGGTGCGCCGTCTGGAATTGCAACCCGCCATGGAACCAATCCATCCAAGGAGGACAAGAGATGTCCAGAGTTCCGACCGTCTGCTTCTCGAACCAGTTGTTCCCCTGTGGCGGCCCAACATAGACGCTCGAGGAGAAATGATTTAAGCAGAATTGGACATGCTGTATTCCAGTAACAACAAAACTGGCGACTACAAACATAACCCTCTCGGGCCAATTCGGCAAACAGGAGACGAGCGTAGGGTACCAGATCCAGAAGACAGAGACGCCGAGGATCTCCTGCCATCGATTGTATACCTTCACCTTGGAGACGAGGAGGAGAATGGATTGGGCAAAAAGGTTGATCCTTGCAAAGCACATCACGGGGTAGAACGTCCAGTGCTGATAGCTGACTAGGAACCTCGTGATCGCATCGAAGTTCATCTTCCTGTCATAGTAGCAAGATGTCAACGAAGCGAAGAGTTTGGAGGAGACAACGAAGAATGGCATGTGCTGGAGATCGGGGTCGTAGTCGAGGCTATTGCAGGCAATATGATGGGCATTGTGGTTCCGCTTCCACCAGGCGATGCTGACGCCGGTGAGGCAGTTCCCGGTGACGATCTGCGCAAAGCGATTGAGGCGCGGATCGGACACGATCCGGTAGTGGCCAGAGTCATGACCCATCCATCCGGACTGGATCCAGAGTAAGCCCATCATCCCACCGCAGAGGGCGTGGACGACGGTGCTACGGGAGAATAGGACGCCAGCGACGGAGGCGGAGAAGAGGAAGAGCATGACCAAGAGGGTGACGGGGGCAACGAGACCCTTGCTGTCGAAGAATCCGGAGCGGGAGATCTCAGCGAGGAGACGGCGATAGTCGCGGGAGACGGGGGAGACATGGTAATCTACGAGGAAGCCGACGAGGCACCGGCGGTCGAGATGAGCCCAGGCGGAGGCGGGGTGGTAGGCGACGAAGGCGTCGGTGGCGTCCCGGCCGCCGAGGCTGAGTAGCGGGAGGTCGCCTCCGGGATGGTGGTCGGCCCAGGTCGTGACGTCGTAGACCTTGCCGTGGATGCAGATCCAGAGATCGGAGGCCGCATTGTGCGCGCGGAGCTCCTCCGAGGTGATGCCTCGGACCTCCGCCTCCTGTTTGTCTCCGCCGTCGGCCATTGCAAGAAGAGATGTGAAGATGAGATGCTTCAAAATTCAGATCTTGCCCTATCGCTTTAACCACCTCGGCTCCTCCACATGGAGCCGATTTTGTCCCACACAATCTTGACGTGAGGGGTTTTGAAAAGTTCGGCTCCTCCGTCTAAATGTTCACTATCAATCAGACGGTCAGGATATTTTTGAGATGTGTAAAATATTCTTACAATATACATATCATTTTTGAGATGTAATTTGAACCGTTCGATCAACACTGAGACACAGGGACACGGTGATATTAGGACAGAAAATCTGAACTCAGTTTTGAAGGAGAACTGACTTGGCCGACCCGTTATCTCAGCCGCTACGGGATCAAATCGGATTTTCCATCTAAAACTTATCCATTTCAAATTACTGATCATATATTTAATTTTTCAATATATTAATTTGTTTCTCCTAATCAGTCTGTATATTTAGATAATTTTATCGGATCAATGTTTTTAACTTTCAATAAGAGGAAAAATAATTATAAGAGGAATAATGCGAATCTACTTTCATCTGAATTATAATAAAAATAATAATAAATTGGTTAATTTTGTTTACTCGTGAAATAAGCTCAGCACATGGATGGAAAAGAAATCGGAAAGGAAGGTGAAATGACAGCTCTTTCATTTCCGTTTCCATTTCCGTTTTTGTTTTTGACTTTATAGTGATTATAGGCACACAATTGTTTTTTTTTTTTTCAAACTATCCATCAATTACAAAATAAGATTAACGCAATAGTTAGACCCTCCAACATCATGGTGTATGATGACTTTTTTTAGTAGAAATGAGTAAGAATACCAGCTGTCTAGATGAGTTTTCATGATCATTTTCCAATTTATTCCGGTGATGATGATCAATTAAAAACTTTCATAGGGTTAAATCGATCATAGTTAGCTCTAAGAGATTATATAAAGATAGATTTACAAAATAACTATATCACACATAATTATGAATATGCATTTGTAATTAGAGTGCATTTGATCCAATCCATAAGCTAGAAATAAAATATAATCTAAT
>JBAMIB010373929.1:0-21333 GCA_037177415.1 Kaempferia rotunda | reverse complement strand
TTCCAATTAAACGCAACCAACAGTCAACAGATTAGATTGATGATCACAAAATGTGCATGAAATGGGATGCAGATCGCTCAAGGATGGATACGGAACCAACTGCGGGGATCGGGGGCTGCAGCTGTCGGGAGGGCAGAAGCAGAGGATCGCGATCGCGAGGGCGATCGTGCGGAACCCGACGATCCTGCTGCTGGACGAGGCGACGAGCGCGCTGGACGTGGAGTCGGAGAGGGCGGTGCAGGAGGCGCTGGACCGGATCATGGTCGGGAGGACGACGGTGGTGGTGGCGCACCGCCTGAACACCATCAAGAATCTCGACTCCATCGCTTTTCTCGGAGAAGGGAAGGTGGTGGAGAGGGGGAGCTACGCGCAGCTGATCGCCAAGAAGGGTGCCTTCTTCGACATCGCCGCTCTATCTGCCTGATGAACGTCCCCTCTGGAGGGGAGGGATACCAAGAATAGTATATATATTGCCATACACTCGGTGAATGCGTGCCCAGGGAAAGTAAAACCTTTCATAATTAACTACCTTAAGAATTACTAATAACAACACAAAACTCTTTAAAATAAAATAAAATAAAATAATCCTTTTAAGTTTTTAAAAAAACAATTTGGCATTTTCTTGTGAGATGAATTACAGAAGCAACTTTTCGTTTGCACAAAATGGAAAAGAACAATACAAATCTGTAAACCTGCATTTCTCCTGAATCTCGTCTAGGAATGCCTTTTACTGAGGAGA
The DNA here is from genome assembly GCA_037177415.1 of Kaempferia rotunda. Taxonomy (NCBI): domain Eukaryota; kingdom Viridiplantae; phylum Streptophyta; class Magnoliopsida; order Zingiberales; family Zingiberaceae; genus Kaempferia; species Kaempferia rotunda. The sequence continues at coordinate 20,594 of JBAMIB010373929.1, read as the reverse complement.
TATCAAGCTAGTCAAACTTGTAAACATCTTTTGGCCTGAGAAATATTGCATGTTTGCTTGGCAGATCCAAACATTACAATCAGACCTCTATTCACCGCGAAAATTCTTTGAATTGCTGAAGATCTGGAGCATTATACAATTTTGACATCCATGGGCCTTCCCTTTCAATTTTCTCAAAACTGAAGACTTCTCGACGCAATTGAGGCCCTGCATTTAGTAGTTAGATGGATCAGACCACATGACAAAGTTAGAAAGTATAACAAGTAGGCACAAACCATGCTTGACGGCATCTGACAGCCTCCTGCCGAACAGCCCTCTTTCGATCATCCAGAGCGGTAGCAACAGCTTTGAGAACCTGAAAAGGTCATAAGGCAACAGTTTTTCATATAAACCTCGGGAAAAATGAGGCATCAACTATCAAACAAATAACAGTAGGTGAACAAATACCCTTGGTCGGAATGGAAAAATCCTTGCATGAGGAAGAACTGACATGGCCACTAGGCATTGAATTGCAGTCTCACGGACAATCTGAGACAGAATTCAGCACAAACCTTTCTAACTGAACTTGTTTAAAAGAGAATTACTTGTAATGCCAGAGAGAAGTTATTGGAGCTCAAATTGAAACAACTATTCAGTCAAGTTACAAGGTTTTATGGATTCAGACTGCAGCTTGAACACATGGGATGTCCACTCAATAGAAAATGCAAAGTGCAAACTTTAGTGTAATGTGATGCTTAAAGCATCCATGGCCGACACTACTAATTAATGAAACCTTAATCAAAAGGCTTGAAATAAGCTACCAGATATTGGAGTAAATGAACGCTTCTGTATACCAATTGAAAGTTCGTAACTGGGAAACCTGATCTGATTAAATCCACATTGCAAGTTATAGAACGAATATAATACAAAAGGAACATCAACCTACTGATACTTGAAGGCTAGCACAATGAATCTAATGATCAATGGCCATTAAGAATGGTATTAGTCAATTATATCAAGTTTGTAACAATTGGTAAAAATGGAACCCAGGTTGAAGATGGATTAATTTATAACTTAAGACCAATGGAATGCAAGGACAGTTCACAGTGAAGCTGCCTCCAGTGTTCCGTCTACACTCCTGTACAGTATCTAGTAGCAAAGGAAAGGTGTTTCATAGACAAAACAGAATGTCAGTCGTGTGTGTTAGATACTCCAATATCCCAATATGCCTGCCATAATCAGTAAGATTGGTAGGTGAGATTAAATAGTCCAGTAACTCAAAATGTTACAAATCAAGCCACTTCCTAAGTTCTTGTACCATCCAAGTTTTATGTTTTCCCCCCTTCAATTGCAATATCCAAGCAATTGAAGTTATTTAATGAGATAATTGAACGACTGATTCCATCAAAAATGACAACTAGAAATGATTTAATTGATTCCATTCATTAAGACAATTTTATTGCAGCTCGAGATACAGTTCAATCATAGTAAATAAATCAACATAGATTTTTACCATCAAATCGGGGTAGGAAATCAGTTTGATAAGACACTCAATAACTGTATGTATGTTTTCCAATATGGTCACTTTACCTGCAATAGCATGCAATTTCAATGGCGTTATTATGGAACTCGAAATAATGGATCTTGATAATTAGTTCAGCCCAAACATGTCAAAGATAAAGGATTTTCACCAAATCCGATTTTGATTGTATGCTCTGTAAACAAGCCCAAGGACAACATATCCTTTAAATTGGGTTTTCACATAAAAAAGACCCGAGCCACAAGAGTTGGAATGCAAACAAAATGGTATGGTTCTTGAATTCCAAGTAAAAATGATGCCAGTATTCACAATTAATCATGTAAGTATCTGGTCACCAATAAAATTTGAATCCAAATTGAGATCCAAAATTAACAAAGGGAAATCAAGGAAAAAATATAACATTTTCCTGTTGGTAGGATTAGGAAGCTCAGCAAAACACCCTTATTCACTTTAGGGAGGTGAAGTGGTCATTTTGAGTCACCCATTCTGAAGCCCAAACAAAGTTTTGGAAATCATCCATTTAATACAAAGAAGAACAACTGAATTGACTCATAAAATTTAATTGCCTTGCTGTTTAAAGATACTTAAACGTTGCTCAAGGCTTTGAGCACTGATGAAGCCTTCAAAAGAATCAATTGAAACACGAGTTATTTGGGAACCAAAACCTTGTAATGTTTTCAGACAGAAGGGAGAAAGAAAGCATTATGATTCCTAGGCATTGTCCTGTACTGAAGGATCATAGGTGACAAATAGAAAGGTTACTAGATTTTTTTTAAAAAAAAATGTAATGATGTTGCTCGTATGCACCTTTATGAAACTATGCATGATCACACGACAACAGGGTAATGATAATCTAAGAAAATTAGTCTATTTAGATGATAGAAAGCAGTGGCTCACACTATGAAACTATATGATTGTGAGAAAGAAGACTTAACTGTTTCTTAGATTACTGCAATCCCATTCACAAGTGCCAGTATTTATTTTGTTAAAATGCATGAGAAATAAAGTTAAACAATCACAATCAACATGTTCAAATTCTAGATATATAACAAGAAACATGAGCATAGAATTTTCTCACCATTATCATCCATCAGAATTCCAGATAAGACTAGTAGTAGGCTGTATACTATTTTTTTATGTGAAGTTTCAGATCCCAAAATAGCTAAGGCATCAAGTAGAGCAGGTATGATCTGCAAGGAGACAAAATACTTTGTTGACATTATAAATTGAAGAGGCTTACTGAACAAACCAACACCAAAATGCAATTTAAATGCATGATTTAAGTTCATAACAAACTATAAGGTTTCTGATGTCAACCTTCTTGGCTTCAGCAAGCACTGCAGCCAATGGTGTGTCTGAAATAATGTGTCCAAAAGCACGGTATAATGCTATCCTGAAGTTTAATTGCAGCGTTAAGTAACCTTAAACTACAAATATAAAAAAAAATAGTATAATTAAACAAAATAATGTGTTGACGAAAACAAAATAGGCATTTGCAATTCTTGCCAATGACATTAACTGTCACATTGAAGGAAAAAAAAGCATTATGGAATGCTGAACTCAGTAAACTAATGTCTAATTTCTGTGTTACTCGGACTTGATTATAAGTATCTAACAGAAGTATTAGATCTAGGTGTCTGATACAGTTGTTACCAAAAATTTTCTCATTGGATCAATGGGGATGTCGGTGTTTGACTCAGAGTGTCAGATGTATAACATGTGTATGGAGATAGATAAACAGGCAAGGCATTAGAGTCTAACAGATGCAAAATCCTTTCATGTAATATCCTAAAGATGCTGAATTCCAAGTCACTTGCAAATAAATGAAGGCATACGTGGTTATTTTGTCTTGAAAGGACCCTAGCTACTCTCATCCAGTCTAATTTTATGCCAACAGGTAAGATCCAACAGGTAAGATTCTAAGACTTAGCCAAAAGCTTAGAGCTATCATTTTACTAATTCCCATAATACAATCATGAATCTAGAATAGAAAATCAGGCTAGACACTCAATTAAATAATGATATTCCATCGACAAAATTAAAAACAAATAAAAGGTAAGGTTAATTTCCAAATAGTTACAACTTCATCATTGAGCAATAATTACCCTTTCACTATAACTTTAACTTCATCATCTTGGATTGTATGTGTTTTTAAGGAAAAAGTTAATTCTCATCAAATCATGATTCCCAATGGATTGCATATGGTGCAACTTAAATGAACTACGTGAAGGATATCCAGCACTAGGCATGCAAGGCCCACTACTTGCCCTAATATTGATTAAATCACTAAGATCATTTGAATCTGAAAGGATGAAATGTATTGATGCATAGAATCTGTAATATGGAGTAAGTTATGTCAAGAACCAGACCCATATGCAAGCCAGCACTATCTACTACACTGCTGAAAAGTAACTGTGTGAGTGAATAATGTGAATGCACAGCATGTTTGACATTTAAGATGTTATTGTTTCAAGGGGTCAATACTATAAGGGAATTTAGGAACTGCAGGTTACAGCATGAAGATTTCACATTTTAAACCCATAGAACAAGTTAGAAACTGGCATTCCTAAGAGAATTTAGGACAACAGGTTTTCAATTCATTGAGCAAGTTACACATTGCATTTCTAAGATACCATTCTCATGGAGTTTTTTTTGCCTAAAATTAACAATAAGGGTCTGTTTGTTTCACAGAAAATAACTTACGTGTAAAATATTTTCAAGGAGAAATTATACACACAAAGTGATTACAGGAAACTATTTTCACCTGTTCAGTGGTATTCAACCTTGAGATGACCACAGCGAGGGGCAAGAGGGATGGTGCTAAGTTCAAAGTGAGAGATGCAGGCACAAGGGAGATGACACTGAGGATTGCAGAGGGGATCAAAGAGGCAAAGTGAAGTTCAGCATGGGTGCGATGGAAGCTAGACGGAGTTGGACACCTCGAAGGCTGAATTGGGAGATGGGAGACCTAACTCAGATGGCTGGTGTGTGATTGGGGAAATGTTTTTCTTTAGTTTCAAGAAAAAGTCATTTCCCCAAAATGATGAGCACAAATCCTCTGGTCCGCAATCACTGGACCATTCCTGGTCCAGTGATTGTCAGCCGTTGGATCATATTAATATCCAAATAGTACTTGGATCTTGATATGATCCCACGGCTGGCAATCACTGGACCAGGAATGGTCTAGTGATTACGGACCAGAGGATCTGGACTGCAAAATGATTGCCATTTTTTGACATGCCAACCTCTGGAGAACAGGAAAAAGTAGTCTAGGAAAATATTTTTCTAATGAACCCCAAGAAAACTACAATAATATCACACATCACCATCACATGAACACAAAAAGTTCTTTAGTGAATCCACAATTAATGAATGCAAAATTTGAAAATCATTTGAATAATATTGCAGGGCATGGAGATGACTTAGACAAAGCATATTAAACAACAAAACATTGAGAGAGAAGATAAATACTTTTTACTTGTTGAACCTGATTCTTTGATTGAAGAGAGAAGGATTGGCAACATGCTTGAGAAAAAACGTTGTTTATAAAGTGGTCTTATTGTTGCATGGAACTTCTTATTTAAACAGTCTTCGGAATCATTCATAAGCACATGGAATGCATCGGCTGCAGATGTTGCCAAAGAGGAATTCACATCCATCCCAACACCTTTTCCATTCTCTCTCTGTTGTTGAAGTGTAATATCCTCATTATTGTCAGAAACTAGACATTTCATAAGAAACATTGCAATTTCTGTTACTTTTTCATGTCCTCTCATAAGCAAACCTTTTCCAACCCATGCCATCCCAAGGACAATAGACCTCTGGGAACAAATATCTCTGTCAAGAAAATTGTGTTGTTTCAAATGGCTGTTGCTTTCTAAAGTCCATAAACAAAGTTTTAGGATGTCTTCACACACTTGATCCAAAGAAAGACTAGCTGAAATTTCTGGTTCATTAATAATGGAAGGACATTTATTAACCATAGATGCCAGAGCTTGAGCTGCTGGCAGATTTCCTTCAGGTAGAAGAATCAGAAACAAGTTCAAAATTACTTTCATATCTGTCAAAAGAGTCTGGGAACGAAGTGCTATCACGACTGATCCAAAAAGAGATACAATCCATTTATCTCGACAAGAGAGGGCAATAATTCCATGAATATGTTGAAAAGGTTGTGCTTTAAGAAAGTCCATTGATAAAAAAATGCAGTGAGCTTTTTTTAGAATCAGGGACTGGTTTTCCGCTGTACAACCAGCCACGAGAAGCTTCATTGTCATCGTAACCTGGTCAAGAACATTCTAAAACCAAAGACATATCATAAACTATGTTGTGTTGAAAATATACTCAATAAGTTTGAAATGTGTTTTGACTCAATAATACAATACATAGATGCCCTAAAGTTAGGTTAAAATAATTACCAAGCTTTATTTGCATACCTGCGTAGTTACATCACTGTTGAAAACAGATACATTTTCAAGTTGATTCCAAATATTGATGGAAAATTGAACTGCAACATCATCAAAACTCCCAGAAGTACAGCATCTAGAATCAAAATTAGTAATGAATCAGCAAGGAGAGTAAATCAGCTAAACCTTACAAAACATCTATTTTTATGATTATATGAACTTAGAAGCCTACAAAATCTACACATGCATGCAAAAAACTATTATCCTTTCATATGATATACACATATATCAAGCTACAGGGAGAATTTCCAAAAAAAGAGTTATTTCTGCTGCAAGTATATAAGAAAATGTTGAAGCTAGGAGGCTCCATGCCCATTAATTCCATGGAAATTGTGGTAGTTCAATAAATAAATATAAAATTGATCTCTTTCCAAAGAGTCAATCAATTTCAACATTGTACCCTTGCAGGAGGTCTGAGTTGAAACTTTACCAGTATCGAATAAAAAAAAAAGACCCGTTATTTATGGTGGACATGAGGAAGCATGTTGAAGTTAGGAAGCTCCATACACATTCATACCACATGAGCAATGTGGTAGTCCAATCAATTTCAACAAAAACAATGGAACCACTAGGACATGGCTAAATCTTAAGAAACTTCTAATTGTCACTTATCAGCACCAAAACCATTACAAAAGCATAGGAAATATTAATCACCAACAGGTACTGATGTCAAATGTGCCACTGGTGGGAAGCAGTGCTCTCACCACGACATGCTTGGCTGCTTGGAGGTTCAAAATTTCGAAAAAAAGAACAAAACTTTCAAGAAAAATAAGCAAATATTTTAAGCTGTAGTGTTAAATGTCAAATATGTCTGGAATTTTTATGTACTTGTAGATAACACATGCTTACAAGGTAAAGTCATCAACCTGAAATTCTTTATTCTACCATTTTGCCTATTATGAGGAATTCATTTCAGTCTGCAGGAAGACAACAAGGTTATGGAAGCGAAATGGATTTTAAATGTATTCATCTTAGAAAGTATCATCATCTGCAAGCTTTAGAAGATCATGTTAAATATAAACGTATAGGTGCATTTAGCTTGTACCTTGGAAGAACCCGACTGGTGTAGCATTCAAGCAAACCAACCAAGCTGTACGAAGATTTTAGGTCCCCTTCGATCTAAGATAAAAAAAAAAGGAAAAGGAATATTTAATTGTTAAGCATCATTCAAAAGTCAAAACTGAAGAGAATCTAACACACTGAACAAACAAAGAAATAACATACACAAGCTACCAAGCTGGAAAAAATGGCATCTTCAAGTGCTCGAATTATACTTAGCACATACAGACCAACATTAGCAATTTCAGAAATTGCAACAAGTTTCAATGAAAGAGAGACGATAGAATCATTAGTTTGAAGCATGGAAAGGATTTTCTCAACTACTTTGTTGTAGTATATTCCTTTAGCAGAATCATGAATACTAACACTCTCAATCCACAATCCAATTTGGACCAAGGCCTTCAATGACAAATTCCACAAGTAAGTTTCATCACTCCTGCCAGTAATTATAGACATAAGAATCTCAAAAACGTCTTCATAACAGCCTTCTGATATAGGCGAACAGGATGATGGAAATGTTGAAAGCAATTGCAAGCCCTTCACTGCACACAAAATAGAAACAATAAATAAACATAAGAATTTTTGTAAAGTACCTTAAAACTGCTGCCATGTGAAGGGGACCCTTAGCACAATGGTAAAGTTGTTGTCATGTGACCTTGAGATAACGGATTCGAGTTGCGGAAACAACCTCTTGCAAAATACAAGGTAAGGCTCATACAATGTGGTCCGAACCTTCCAAAGACCCTGCACTAGCGGGAGCTTCACGCACCAAGCTATCCCTTTACCTTAAAGCCATTGAATAGTAGTAGTGCATACTACTCATGAGATGAATGACACTACTAATGCTATATTGAAACATCTTAAAGTAATTCAGGACTCCACATTTATTCCGATAACTTTTACAGGAACTGCAAATTTTTTCCTTTCTTACTAAGAGAAGGGTTCAATCATGTTTGGTAATATCTCAATAAACCTTTGCCAAGAATCACAGATTATGGAAATCACACATGAAGAAATCCCCATGACACTTATTGGCACAAATATCACGTCCTTGAGAAGGTAATGGAGTTACTTAGCCCTTTAAGCAAGGTAAATTTAGGTTGATTATCGGTTTTCAACTCTTCATTGACTAGTGACAGCTTTACTTGTATGCCTATATACTTTGGTGAGAGAAAACTTTTGTGGTTTCAGGATTCTAAGTGAACATTGGACAAGTTAGCCTTCTGCATGATGGGCCATGTGAGTATTTTACCCTGATGATCCCTCTTAACCTATACATTTTATTCGTACCCTTTTAATTCTGACTAGAAGAGAAAGGTGTCATCATTACGTACAGTTGTCAAATAACTTCATGTCGAAAACATGTGCAATCGATATTTCAATACAGAACCACAAGTCATGAGAAACCAGTGCTCTAAAGTAGAAACTATTATGGTCCTGATAATATGTTATATCAAAATATTCCCATGTCTTTCAAAAAGACCACAAGTTTGAAAATGAGCATGTGCATATGCAGTAGGGTTCAATATGCAGTCTAGTTACATTGAAACCATATTACTTATCAGTTATCTATTGGCAGCCGGGTTAAATAGGTAGTCTAGTATTCTAGTTACACTGGACTCATATTACACATCAGCTATATGGTTGCTCAACCAATATGGGATCTAATATTCACATTGTCATGTATTCTTTTTAGTTTTATATGATTGATCAATATTCTTATGCTAATTATTTGAATATATTATTCGTAAAATCTTGGACACTCTAATAACAAAGATTACATGGGCTACATAGAACTCAACATAAACCCTTAATCCTATAGAACTGCTAATGTAGAACTAAACCCACTACACCGAATACCATTAGCACCCCTCTCAATGTCCCCTCGGGGTGGACACTTGGCTAGCACATGGTGGTGTTGCCATCATGAGATCTGTGGTCAAATCTTGACTAGTAGTCTGGTGTCTCCCTCCCCCATGGGCTATTCAACTGTTCAAGCGTAGCCACCCATGATTACCTCTTCCGTGTTGACTTGGGAATGAGCTGACGGAGCCGTTGAGGGCGAACGAAACGCCTTTTTCCACCATTAGCACACGTTCTTAAATTGGAGCATGCATACTATCTTTGTTCAACTTGTTGTGCAAACTAAAATATGTAGAGTAGAACAAAAGCATAATACTCATATACAAAAATAAAATATAAATATAAGGAGTTAACGAAGCACACCACTAGATAAACTCTAGAAATTGTTGACTAAGCATGCAACAAATGACCATTCGACAACACAAAATCAATAGTTCCCTTAACCTCAAATAAGCACATCAACAAAGAGAGAGGGCAATGGGAGAAAGGATGAAGTGAAATAAAGATCAAGAGAAGTCTCAAGAACAAATATCATAAGTGGATTTCTCTTTGTAGCAGTGCATACAACAGCAAAACAAGAAAATACTTGAGATTTCTAATGGAATTATCAATAGAACAGATAAACTATTTGCTAAAAGTAGCAAAACACGAAGAAAACATTTTTTTGTAGGTCGATGTTTGCTAAAAGTAAAAAAACATAAAAACATTTCTCTATTCAAATCTTCACCTAATGTGGATAAGAAAAAGAAGGAACATGAGGAAGAAAAAACAAAATAAGTGAATAAGAATGGTGAACACCCAAGTACTCCTCTTCAAGACATGGCTTGCTTTCCAGTTGATAGATTGAAAATTAATAGGCAAAAGAGAGAGCGTGGATCTACATGCACAAGCAAGGAGCAGAAAAAGTGAATATGAATATAGCATTAGCAATTAAAGGAGGTTGCCATGTAGAAAGGAAGCTCAAAGAATGTGATACTCTTTTACTGAGGTACTTAAGACATTATTTCCAACAAAAGGAAGAAAACAACTACAAAAGAAAGTAGTAAAAATTGGAAAAGGGATTGTGAGAAATTTTCCGGCTGACATTTTTCATTGACAGACAAAAAGAAAGGAGAAATTTAAAAAAAAAAATTGTCAAAAAGATAGGAGATGATAAGTTGTCTATAAGCGAGTGTTAAGTATTTAGAATTATTTTTACAAAATGATAGAGGATTGAGAAATGTCTTACATAAAATACAAACGGGATTAAGGGTGCAAATGAGCTGAGCTGATTGCGAGCGGCTCAATCAAAGCTCGACTCAAGCTCGAGTTGGTTTAATACTGGCTCAAGGGCTCGTCGAGCTTTATCTAGCCGAGCTAATTCAATATTCTAATATTTAAAATAATTACTACTTTAAATGTAAAACAATAAGTTCGGAGGTTTTCGTGGCTAGAGGGGGTTTGTTAATGACTTGGATCTGCGTGGCCAAAGGAAAGAACAACGGCTTGCGCGGGTGTGTTTTATTTTAATTTTGATTTAAAAGTCGAGCCGATCTCGAGCCCATGATGATGGTCGAGCCGAGCTCAAGATCGGCTCATTTGCACCCCTAAGCGGGATGGCTGAAATGGAGAAAAATGTCAGGTGTTCTTTGTAATCGTAAAGTACATCTAAAACTTAAAAGAAAGTTTTATAAAACAGCGATTAGACCTACTAAGTTATATGGAGCTGAATGTTGGGGCTATGACGCAAGCACATGAGCAGAGGATAAGAGTTGAGGAAATGAGGATGTTAAGGTGGGTGTGCGAACATATAAGGATGGGCAAGATAAGAAATGAAAATATTAGAAAGAGAGTCGAGGTTGCACAAATTGAGGGAAAATTCAACGAGACACATTTAAAATTGTATGGACATGTTATTTAGATGACCAATAAATGCTCAAGTTAGGCAATGTGAAACTGTGACAAATGCTCATATTAAACGAGGAAGATCAAAAAAGAATTGGTTAGCAACAATAAAATAATATAAAATTTATTTAAATATAATGTTTAATATAGTAAGAAATAGAACCCAATAGTGTAGAAGGATCCATATAGCTGACTTCACCTAGTAAGATAAAACTTGGCTGTTGTTGTTAGAATATTGTAAATATGACTAGGGATAATTTAGTATCCCTAAATATGTATAGGGATATTTAGTATCCTTAAATATGTTTAGGGATAATTTGGTATCTTATTTTAGAATTTATTTCCTATAATAGAGTCCTAATTATTTCTTAGAATAGGCCCTAACTTTGTATATAAATAGGGCTTCTTTCATGTAATATGATTAAGATTTTCTTTCATGAAATATTACAGTTGTATTTATCAAATACTACAAAAACAAAAACAAAAACAAAAAATAGATTTATAAAAATAGATTTGAAAAGAATGTTTTTGAATTATTTTAAACTCGAATTTGAGCTCCATTACATGTGAAAGCGAAATTTTCCATACAAATCGAACGGGACTAATATAGAGGAAAGGATTTTCCAAGCGTTTCCTTTCATCTAGTTTTTCCATCAAAGGAAACGGAGGGAAAGTGTAGCTGAGAAAATCTTTTGCCACCTTATTTTCTTTCTATATTCCATCCCATGAAATTAAGCACCCAAAAGGATACAAAAGAGAGTCATACTAAACCTAAAGAAGACAAAGGAGAGAATCAATGGCATGAAAGAAGACTCATCTACAAAGCTACCTTGCATGTAAGACCTCCACACAACTAAAGGCCAAGATGCTTATCATGTTGCTTCCAGCAAAGCAAGGAGGAAGTTAGTGTGTCATTGGGAGAAGGCATCAGAATGCAATGTTGGCACATGGGCTATTCCAATGTCCAAATTTGGAATCTCTGCCAATGAACACCACTTGACACTTGTTACAAGTTGGCGGGGAAATTTTGCTCATGTGGCTAAAGATGGGACACATGCACTAAGGGACTAGGAACTAGATCTAGGAGATCAAAATCAAGAGCAACACCAAGCTCACACAAGGAGAAGAAAAGATTCACGAATTAGGGTGGACCATGAACTTCCTGTTATGGGAATACCTATTTAAAAACCCTAACACCAAGAGTTGTGATTTGATGGCATGTAAAATTTAGGAAAGTGAACATTGTATTGCATTCTAATGAGATAGCCATAGAATTGGTTTATATAGAATTCTTGATAATCCTCTACACCCAGAACTATTAATGTGAGACAAACCTCACTATGCCTAATGACCTATAAACTATGCCTCTAATAATATTAATACTTTAAAAAAATATTAAAAAGAAGGATTTATAGGTTTTTCATTAGATGTAGACTTTTTTCGCATAGATAGCTTAGGAATTAATAATTTGATATATATAATCTCGTCGCCACCACTAACAACATTTACTTTATTGTGTTATATAGAAATCTTTAACAGCAGCGGTTTTAAAAGCATATGTAAGCAGTATGCATTTGACCTAATAGATAGTACATATTACAATGCTAATGCCTTTAACAGCAGAGGTTTTAATATGTAACTGCATCTTGCAATGCTAATGACTATATGTAAGAAAGTATATCAATTAACACATTAACAATTTTGATTCATCCTTCCATACAGAAAAAAAAATCAAAATCAAACATATAATGCAAACACATGGAATATAATTATTAATATTAATCCATAATCAAGAATACAGCATATATATACTAGTAAAATGATATAATTAACATTTTTCCAAAAAGAATACTTTGGATTTTGAGTTAATTTGGTTCATAACCAACTAAATAATTTATTATTATTGAATATGCAAGCTGCATATGTGATCATATGGGACCACTATAGAGTCCCCTTCCAAATCCACTTACTCAACCACATATGGGCTGAGTCACTTACCATTTAGGACCATATCACAGAATATCAGCTTGGCAATCCCTTCAAAATTGACATGTTGTGACATGGTTCTAAAAGGTAGGGTACATAAAACAGAAGAAAAATAAAGAATATCATAATGTGTGTATATGCAGAATTAATCTTCAAACAACTTAAGTATTTAAAATGGAAAAACTATCCCATCTTAGGTTTCAGATGTCAGAATTTTTCACAACAAAGTCATGATAACTAATCAATTAATTGATAAGGAACAGCCACATCTTTGTCAAACAAAATAATTAGCATTTCACGACAATGAAACCAGAAAGATATATATAAAAAGTACCTGCACAAAGCACACCTTCTTTTTCACTAGCAACCATAGACGTATTGGATGTTCTCAATACTGAACCAAGAACATGACAAAGATCCGTAGAGAAACTTTTGAGCATGAAATACCAGCTCTTTGATTCTGCAATGACCTCTGCCGCAATATTAGATGCCAAAGATAATTCTCTAGACGAACTAAGGAGTTCAACAGACAGAAAAAGTGCTCCAAAATTCATTCCACCAAGAACCGTTTTGTGATTAGTTATACAAAATTGAGAAGAATGGTTTCTAGAAACTCCTAAAACATCCATTAGGCAGGGAAAGAACTTCAGGAACACTTTATTGCAGCAATATATTGATACCTTTGCTGTGCTAGCCAAGATACTTCCAATAGCACTCAAATCGCGCTGGATTTCAGCAGATGTACCTGAATAACTCGTTATGCTTGTCAGTGACTCTAACTTTGTTCCAATATCTGGATCATCAATAATCAAGCATAGAAAGGAATCTTGTTTAGAAAAATCGAAGCATGCGAGAGCTGTTTCCAAACAATTTAGAGCTTCCATTCTAATCTGATTAACCTCAGATTTCATATCTACATCCAATTCATCAGTTAATAATGGAGGTCTCTCTGGTGAGAAATTAAAGATCACATCTTTTAGATTAGACCAGATAACTTTAGAATGCTTGACCATCCTTTTCCCTCCATAGTGGTATAAACAACTGTTAAGATACTTCAAAGAATCAAGCTGCAAAGATTTGCCAACTCATTGGTAACACTTCTCCAGTAGCTTTAACCTTTAAGCATCCATTACAAAATCCAACGATATACAAACAAACCTTGGCAGATAGAAGAGATGAGGACAGTTTTTCAAGGAGTAGTGGCACAACAAATGGTTCAAAAAAAGGAGATGAAGAGAAAGCATTCTGCATAGCATAAAAGATGTCAGAAAATAGAATAACCAGTGATTAGCTTCCATACATTGACTTAAAAATATTAATGTGATGTTTTTATGAAAACAAATTTCACAAATAAATAAGTGCCAAAAGATTAAAAAATAAAAAATAATAAAAAACTCTCGCCATGCGGAGTCCTAGGAAAAGACCATTGTAGCAACCTTACCTTACTTTTTTTTTTTTTTTTTTGCAAGAGACTGTTTTCAAGATTCGAACCCGTGACCTCTAGGTCACAAGGCAACAATTTTACCTTGGGCCATGACTCCCTTCTAAAATAATGAAGCAATATTTTTATAAAAAAAACATCAACTAAAATTCATTGAAAACAAGAGCTAAATTTTAAAAAAAAACGCTGTAAGAGGTTCAAATGAGAAGGGGAAAAAATTGAACTAGAAATCCAAATGCAAATTTCCTGGTAAACGATGCACAAAAGCTATTTTACTTTCATTCAGAATAAACTTTGCTAACTTTTGAGAGTATTTTGCAAATACAGTTGTAAGTAGCAACATCTTCTATACTTTCATCAAGATAGTGATAGAATGAATAATCAGATGATGGTACAGTGCAAGGCAATAATTCTAGATGGTGTTGTAAAAACTTGGAGCACACATACACACACACCATAAACCTTTGTTAATCATATACAAGATTGGTCAAGATAATATGTTTCAATAATAAACATGAGACAAATTTGAAACACCAGTTGATGGCAAAAAACTATTGTAATCCTTATTTAAAACAAACTATACTAGTTAAGAATATTAAATTGATAGACCAAATCAAAATTGACAGCTATTGCTTGAAACATTGCTGTCTGACAAAAATGGAAGGTTATTACTGATTTGTTTGATTCTATTTCCTACCTACACCCTTCTGTAAATTTCTTTATTTCGTCTAGGCAAATCAGGATCGTGGTAGAGTGAAGGATTAATTGAATATGGTGTTCCCCAAACAAACTGGCGTGCTTGCATTTTACCATGACATATGTCACTGCCAGTTGGAGAAGTATCCTGAAAATGAGAACATTGCTCCAGGCCAATGCCAGAAGCAAATTTGTCTAATAATCATCATATCCACATTCCTCAGTCATACATATTGTAGGTCTTCCTCTCCAAAAAGTTAGAATACGAGAAGAAGAAGAAGAAAATATCATGAGTGCACAAGAAAGTCAAACAAAATTGAAAAGGTAGATAATCATTAAGACATAAACCTTCCACGTAATTTTTGGCTTTCGAGAATAAATTTGTAAACTCACAAAGGTTGAGCTGAAGAAAACAGAGAACATGTGACATACCATTAGTCCCTTAGAGAGGTCCTCCCTTTTTATATCTAAACCATCATCCTTTGGCTGCAGTGGACAGAAATGTATGTACAGCATGATCCCAGCATAGGATGTGTTTGCCAGAAAAAATAATATGAAAAACGTGAAAGTAACAGATCAACATACACTATGATTTCCAATACTACAAGAATGGCTTGGTATATTTGTAAAACAAATCCAACGAGGAACCAGTGATGATAACATAAAGTATTATGGCACAGCAAGCATTCAAGCATTTGAATTACATTGATGAACATTAAAGGAATATACTAGTTAGCTGGGCATTGAATGCATAATCTTAGATGTATACAACAGAAAAAAATGAGCAAATAACTATAACAGAGTACTGAAAGCAATAACTTGTAATCCAAAATTCCTTTGAAATCAGAAGAAACAGGAAAAAAAAGGATCAAGGCAAGCATGTAGAGCTGTGTAGCAATGGCTGCCTAAGGTAGCAGAATTGGCTGCTACTTTTTCTCATGCAAACTTCCAAGATACCATAGAAACATTTCTCATGAGTTAAAGTCAGCTCATGAAATTCAAAGAAGAGGCAAAATCATCATCATCATCATCAACAAGCGATGTTAGTCTCAACTGTGGTCAACTACACAAAAAGTAATCACCAACTACTACTAAACATGGACTTGCTGCAAGATCTCAAATCTTAGGCTCTGGTTCACTTGACACCAAAACAAATGCACCATAACTCAGAATTAGGCTGACACTAGTAATGTTTTTATTTTTCTATTTTCTTATACTCATTTGTATATTTTTTATATAGAATTGGTGGAAAATTAGGAGATCCTCATTGCATAAAATTAAAAAATAATCTTTGAAAATCAGAAAATCATCGTTGAGATATGCATTCCTTGGGAAATTAGGAGAAGTGATAAAACCAGCTGATGGAGACTCCAGATTTAAAGCCTGGAAATCTAAAATTTCATTGTTTATAGCATAGTTAGTCAATTCCATGGAGCCCCTATGAAAGTCATTTATGCTCCCACCTACCGCCAAAGAGGTATGAGAAACAGCTAGAGATACTTATTCAGATTTAGAGAACTCTTAGCAAATTTTTACCCTAAAATCAAGACTATGGCAAACAAAGCAAGGCGAACGTGATGTGACTTCCTACTATAATGAGTTGATGACATTGTGGCAAGAACTAGATATATGCTATGATAATATTTGATATTGTGTTGATGTTAGCGTTCGTTTTATGAAACGACAAGAGAATGATTGGATGTTTATTTTCTTAGCGGGACTAAAAAAGGATCTAGATGAAGTAAGAGATCGAATCTTGGGAAAGACACCTCTACCAACGATCCATGAACTATTTTCCGAAGTCCAAAGAGAAGAAGCTCGACAAACTGTTATGCTTAACAAATCTACCTCAATCTCTACTAACCTAAGTTTGGAAAGTTCTGCCATTGTTACTAAAGGATTACAAGAGGAAGCGAAGAGAGATGGCATGAGTTTTAGAAAATGGTGTGACCATTGTAAACATCTGTGGCACACGGGGGAAACATACTAGAAAATCCATGGGAAGCTAAAAAATTGGAAGAAAATAATTGATAGTGAAGGTCAAGGTCGTGCACTTCAGATTATTATCTCAGATCAAGAGGGGCAGTCTATTCCTAGCGTACTTCCTTTCACCAACGAACAAATAGACCAACTACATAAACTCCTCGAGTCTTAGAAAAATCATTCTTGTCCAATAGCTCAAAAAGGTAATTACATGACAATAACCTTCCTTAGTGTCAATTCCAATCACACCTCGACTATTAACTCAGGTGCAACTGATCATATAATAGGAATGTCAAACCTTTTCTCTTCATGTAGACCTTGTGCAGGTAACCAAATAATTAAGATTGCAGATGGCTCTCTTTCAGCTATTACAGAAAAAGTTATGATGTAGTATACCTATGCTTACTCTAAATGATATTCTTTATGTTCCAAAGTTGTCTTATAACCTTTTATCGGTCAGTAATTGGTCCATGATCAAAATTGTCAAGCTAATTTCTTTAATTTTTGCAATTACTTTCCATATTGAAAAAACTCAGAAACATATCTTACATCTTGTTTCTTACTCTTGTATGCGAAAAAGAAATAGTGCAGGTTTATTTCCGTTTGATCCCGAGATCGATCGGACTTATCATCAAAGACAAAACTTGCAAAGAAATCAACAAGATCAAGAGCAAGTGACTATGGCCAATAAGTTTCTTAAAGATTATGTTGCGTTATATGTGAGAGGAGTGAGGTCTAGCATTACAAGGCCCACTATGGAAGCTAATAATTTCAAAATCAAACCGACATTTATTCATATGGTACAACAAAATCAATTCGGAGGAGGACCACACGAGGATCCAAATTAACACTTGGAGATGTTCTATGAAATTTGCTCAACTATGAAGATGAATGGTATACCTCCAGAGGTCATTAGATTATTGTTATTTGGATTTTCTCTTTGAGATCGTGCTAAGGCATTTGTCTCACTATGTATTCTAAGATTTGACGTCGGGGAGGATGATTGGAAGTGCTAAACAAAATGGAGGACTCTACTTCCTTGAAGATGAATCTAAATCAAGAAAACAATCTCAACCAAGAGGCTCCTGTTTTGAGTCTATTTCTGTTTCGAAAGTAATATTATGTTGTGCATTTTAATTAGGACATCCTAGTTTTCGATATTTAAAGCACTTGTTTCCTAAATTGTTTCACAATAAAGATTCATCATTGTTTCATTGTGATGTGAGATTGCAAAACACCACTGCACATTCCTTCCTTCATAGCCATACAAGCCATCAAAACCGTTTACCATGTTTGGGTCCTAATAAGATAAACACACCCTCTAATAAGAAATAGTTTATCATTCCTGATGATCATACTCAACTTTGCTAGATGTATTTATTAAAGGAAAAATCAGAAGTTGAAAAGTCTTTAAAAAATTTTTGCAGACTCAACTTCAAACTAAAATACAAATTTTTAAAAGTGACAATGGGAAGGAGTATTTTAATATGATCTTAGAAAAAAATTTTCCTAGAAAAGGGGATAGTTCAGCATAGTTCGTGTATAGATACACCTCAACAAAATGGTATTACTAAAAGAAAAAATAAACACTTCCTGGAGGTAGCCCAACCATTACTTTTTTCAACCAAGTACCAAAATACTTGTGTGATAAAACTATTTTAACTGTTGCATGCTTAATTAATAGAATATCATCTAAAGTTCTACAATTTAAAACTCCATTCAATACATTTACAACATGCTTTCCTACCGCTCGTCTTTCAGCTAATTTACCATTAAAAATATTTGGTTGCACAACTTTTGTTCACTGACATAGGATAAATGGAAAATTTGAGCCAAGGGCAAGAAAATGCGTCTTCATGTGTTACTCCCCTACGCAAAAAGGTTACAAGTATTAGGATCCGATATCAAAAACAATTTTTTGTGACAATGGATGTCACATTTTTTTTAAACACAAGCTTTTTTTTAAGAGCATTCATCCTCAATGGGAGAGTTCAAGGGAAGATTCATTTACTAACTTTAATGATATGTTTTTGTCAAATGATATGTTTGAGTTTGAACCTACTACCTCTGCACAAATAACAAATGGCCAAGGATCGTTCTTTGAAACTCCTCTCGTAATGAGTGATGTTTCTACTGAATCCAAGCCTACATTTGACAATAAAAAATCTGGAAAACAAAATTATGTAAAACCTAGTACAATGCCACAACATGATATGGCTGGTAATAGATTCAAGGAAGGGGAACAAACTTGGAAGAGAATCATCTACTTGAGAAAGAATCATCAACAAGGGAAAGATGAATCATCTCTACAGCATAGCCGAGCCGAGGGAGAATCTTCACCCTACTACTGATATTTCTCTTCCAAGGTTTGATAGTCAATATGAGTCTGACATACCAATAGTTCTTCGAAAGGTGACAGATATTGTACCAAACATCCTTATATCAAAGTTTGTGTCATATTCAAATTTATATTCATCTCTTGTCACTTTTTGCTCTCAATTATCCTGTGTAGAAATTCCTGAAAATGTACACAAGGCCCTACAAGTTCCAAAGTGGAAGGAAGCTGTACTTGAGGAATGAGAGCTCTTGAGAAGAATAATACTTGAAAGATTGTTACACTACCAACAAGGAAAACACCGTGGGATGTAAGTGGATTTTCACTGTAAAGTATAACTCAGATGGATGGAAAGATATAAGACTAGATTGGTGGCGAAAGGGTTCACTCAAACATGTTGATTATTGTGAGACATTTGCTCCTGTTGCAAAACTAAATACGATGAGAGGACTTTTATCTATTGCTGCTAATCTAGACTAGCCTTTGTCGACTAGCCTTTGCTGCAATTAGATGTAAAAAATGTCTTCCTCAATGCTGATTTAGAAGATGAGATGTGCATAGATAGTCCACCGGGCTTTGAGGAGAAATTCGGCTCAAAGGTGTGTAAGTTAAGCAATTCTTTATACGGTCTTAAGCAGTCTCCGAGAGCTTGGTTTGAGAAATTTACTCAATCTGTCAAGAAGCAAAGATACACTCAAGGACAAACCGATCATACATCGTTTTTAAAATTTTCCACAAAAGGAAAGATTGTTATACTGATAGTGCATATCGATGATATTACTCTCAACGAAAGTATATCCTTGATCTCTTGGAGGAAATAGGAATGAGTAGTTGCAGACGGCCAGACCCGCAAAGACTCGCATGAATCCTAATATAAGACTAGCAAAGACTCTCATGAATCCTAATATAAAACTCTGGGAAAAAGGAAGTGTTCCTGTTGATACCGATTGATACCAAAGTTAGTTGGGAAACTATCTTACTTATCTCATACTCAGCCCAACATTGCTTTTTCAGTCAGTGTTGTGAGTTGCACCATTTGTAGAACCCTTATGGCGTGTTTAGTTCAAGGTTATTATTGATAACCTTGGTTATGCATCCAAGGTTATCAACAAAAAATTTTGTTTAGTTTAGGTAATCGGCGATTCTCGAGTCATGATGCATGCCTAACACGTCAACAATTTGAGCATGCAACCCGGAATCGGAAACCTCGGAGAAGTGGAAGTTTTTTATGATTCCGGGATTAAGTACCTTTTTTTTTTTGATAAAATTACCCTCTAATATTTACCCATTAAAACAAAAATAATTTAATATTAATATAATATATTAATATATTTATGATATTAATATATTAATATTATTAATATA
>JBAMIB010373823.1:0-10829 GCA_037177415.1 Kaempferia rotunda | reverse complement strand
CTGGGTCAAATTTCTGTGTGTGTATATCTATATATGAATCTTACCCTGCACAACACTCCCTACACACCCGTGTGGGCGACCCTCACATGCAAAAAGTCTCGGGCGTCCGAACCAGGTCCCAACACCCCGGGCTGTGATAGTAGCACACGCGGATGTGCAAACTAAAATTTATATATATATAGTCAATAGAAAAAATAATATTTAAAATATAACAAATTATTTATATTAAAATCACCACCTGTAACAACGAACGGTAGAGGATCAATTGCTATTTAGACGAATCGGTAAGGAACCCTAAGCACGAACAAGACTCCTGCGCCGGATCTCCTGCGGATCGGAATACCAGAAGGAGCGAAACCGAGAGAGCTGCCTCTCCTTCCACAGTGAGCACTCGAGTCATAGAGGACGACGAGCGGAAGCTGTAGCTGAGGTAGGAGATGGTGGAGACCCTCCCCATCTTGCCTTTTTCTTAGTTTTTTCAGCAACTTGAGTTGCTGCCGGGATGGAAAAGGTTTGAAATTTTTTTTTTTTTTTTTTGGTGGGGTGGGGGTGTGTCGGGGTGGATGGGTGGGTGGGGGATTTCTACTCTCTATCGCTACAGTTTGAGGTTCTGTTTTTACACGGGAGAAATTAGTTGGAAAAATTATCCTGTACTGCTATCGTTTTTACTCTTCAATCTGCCTATCCACTAACGGTAAAATTTTATTTGTTTATTTATACGAAGTGTCTTCCATAATTCCTCTTCTGTCTCTAACCGACGCATGACGAAGATGCATTTTTCTGGTGTGTTTATCACTGATTTCATTGGGTTTTATGTGGCTAAGTTTTTGTTTCATGCACTGTAGCTAGTCTTTTTCTCTTTTGATCCCAAGTATACTTTGTTTTCTTCCTTATACATTAGATTTACTCGAGTATCATGGATGTGTTATGGACAATTACTTACTCTTTCCAAAGTTTGATTTTGTTGGATTCATTCCTTTTTTTTTCCTGTGGTTAAGAAGATGGATCGGTACCAGAGGGTGGAGAAACCGAAGGAACAAACCCCGATCAATGAGAATGAGATCCGTATTACTACTCAAGGGAGGATGCGCAACTATATCACGTACGCCACCAGCCTGCTTCAGGTAGGCACCATTTGAAATTTATTATAATTTTGATTCTTATGGTTTTGTTTCACATTATTTGTTCATTTGTATTGTTGCTGCTCTCAATTGTTTCTTGGATAGTTTCGACAAGTTCTGGATTACGAAGTTATTGTAACAATCTAAATTAACAACTACCTCTAGTTAACTAAGTTCTTATTAACTATATTACTTTTTATATATTTAGAAATGAATAAAAAAAATATCTTGACATTTTGTTATCCCACGTTTTCCAGAAATTATTTTAAAATATGTCCAATCATCCTAAAATAATCATAATGCACTTATGTTTCTAAGGTATTAAAAAGTGATTTTAAGGCGGGTAAACAATTGATCTGCTACCTAACGCATTTATAATAGGATCATACAATTAAGTTTGAAATCACAAAAATAATAAGAGTGCTCCCACAATTGTGATGTAGTGGTAAAACACTTAGGGGAACAAATAAGAGGATCGGAGTCTGAATCTCAGTATGGATGAATATTCTGCACGTCATCTTTTAAGTGTGCATAAGCCGTGCTTCAGATCTACCAACTAGGGGGAAGGCTGTCTACCTCCAAGATTATTCGCGCTAAGCTTGGACACCTATAAATTGATTCAAAGCTAGTGTAAATATTGCAAGTTGCATAAGAGAATAATATACAAAAAAAGATAGGATAAAAAAATGATGATAAAAATGATAGAGGTACCATGTTTTAAGGAGAATGATCTTATCAAAAAATAGTAGTACAAGAGGAATAGAATATTTTATGGATGAGAATAAATGCTGAAAAATTTAACAATATATGAAACAAAAATAAAAGACGGAGGACAAGTCTGGAGAAGTCACAGAAGAAAAATTGGACAGATGATAGTCTAAAAATTGTTAGAAAATGAATGATATTGGGTGAAGATAGAGCCACAATATCCATGGAATTAATAAGGTCAGGTCAAGTGATACATTGGGCAGTATATTAGAAGATGTGTGAATACTTTTTCTTAACAAATGAGCTCCAAACTTAAAAAATAAAATTGTAACATGCTTGCTTAGTGGCCTCTTGCAAAAAATGCCTAGACCACTTTCTAAAATCATGTATGTTTCTTGTAATATCTCAATTTGGATTGCTACAATAGTAAATCATCCACTTTAAACAATCAAATGGACCCTAGTTGATATGCAGGTGGTGGATTTATCGAATTTTTTCATTAATATTCGTTTGGAAAATCTGACGCGATAAATGGGATAACAAAGTTTTATGAATTTAACAATTTTCAGATATCTCAGTGCATTACTCAGTGTCCTACGAGTAAATGGATGAGATGCTGCTACTTTTATTGCTGAATATGGCTAAATACAAAATATCCTATCTCAAGTTATGCTAGCATCGTGCACATTTTTTTTCTTGTAGTCACCATTTGCCTATGACCATCTGATTACCTTGATTTATGAAAGAAAAAACAACATATGTCACTGTCATGGGCACTAGGTCTAGTTTTTCTGATTAATTATAGATTTAAGAGTAGGAGATTCTTAAACTACTGCTGTGCTTGAAAGACCGTATACTCAATTACCAAGCATCACTAATTTGGCGGAATTGACATTCTACACAAACTAGCATTTTTATTATGTTCATATTTTAGTCTTGCTAATGTTTTTTCAGTTTGTTATTTGTAGTCTTAACTGACGTCTCATACTTTCTTTCTAAAGGAAAAAGGTTCGAATGAGATTGTTTTGAAGGCAATGGGGCGGGCTATTAATAAGACTATTACAATTGTAGAACTGATCAAGGTATTCTATTTTAGGTTCTACATATATTTGTATTGTTTTTCTCGATAAGCTCGTTATATTTCTCATACCTTAAGTTTGATAGATTAAACTAAATGAAAGTTCTTCAACTTATTGGAGTTTATCTATGGTGGTGATACAGAGAAGAATAGTTGGTCTCCATCAAAATATGGTTATTGGCTCTACTGACATAACTGATACATGGGAACCATTAGAGGAAGGCTTACTACCGTAAGAAGCTATTTTTCTCTTTTGAATTTTAAAATTAGTAATTTGGTGTGAAGTTGGTCTATGAAAGTTGCACAGATGAATATCTTCTACAAAATTTTAAGTTTGAATATTAATAATTTCCCCTAGTTACTGACACCAGTTATGATTTTCAGGCTGGAGACTATTAGACATGTGTCAGTAATCACCATAACTTTGTCAAAGAAGGAACTGGATACATCTGCGGTTGGGTAATTGAATGTTTTTTCATAATCTTGCATACTTGTTGATACTTGGCAATTAAAGTGGAATTTTTATTTGCTATTTTCGTGTTTCTTCATTTTCTTATTTTGTTGCGTTAATCAGTATTTCTTTTTGTAGTTTTCTCTTAGATTCACATGTACTTAGCATGTTTTTGGTTATCTATCCTTGCAATTATGAATGGAACAGATATCATCATTGAGAGAATGAGAAGAGACGTGGCTTTGCAAAATTCACTTAAAAGTTGAGACATTCCTTATCAGTTTTTAGTCCGGGATTCTCCTTGATCCAATACTGTCTAGAAATGGGAAAAGAGGTCTGACTTGAGCTTTAGAAAATATTTTAGTCTACACTTTAAAGCCGCATAAGATTTAGAAAGCTGAATCTTGCCTTTATTCGCAATCAGTAACAATTTTATTGCTGGTCAAACGACCACTTTGTGTCAACACGGGATCATCCTATAAATCATTCTTCATTAGGTCACTCGTAATTAGTCAGAAATAGCATGTTCCCACTTCCCAGTTACAACAGCTGGTCTTTAGCATCTGATACCTTCCTCCACTCTGCAAGATAAAACTGTTTTGGTACATTTTGTTTATGAGAATTTCTGTATCATCCAGAGTAGGTTATTCATTAGGCACCATGTTACTAAATAACTTCGTTTCCTAGGTATCAACCTCCTTTGTCCAGAGATCTGCTGAAACCATTGGGCGAGTTTGAATATGGAGGTATGCGAACTATGACCACATATGCATAAGGTATTCTCATGCAATTGTTTGGTTACATCGTATCTATGGATACAGAGGGCTCTCCTTCTGAGCAAGAAAGAGGTTATGGTCTACGGGGCAGAGGAAGGGCTTACGGTATGAAGTATCTTTTTGATCCATGATCTGTTGGATTTGTTGTTCAATGGTGTATTTCTGTTTAGGAAATGGTCCACCAGATTATGGTGATGGAAACTGGGAAGGTAGAGGACGTGGATACAGTAGAGGTGAGTATGAAGCATGCTTGCGAGCATGATCTCTTGGATGTATATACCATAATGTGATTGTAAGTGTCCACTTGTTTATATTTAGGAAATGGCCCACCCGATTATGATGAAAACTGGGATAATAGAGGTCGTGGATATGGTAGAGGCGGCTATGGTCGTGGGCGAGGTCAAGCTTACCGCGGACGAGGCAGGGGTGGATATGCTGGCCGGTTTGATTACCAGCAGGAAACTGGCAGCTATGCCTACGAGAATGAGGCTTCCGTCCCCAGCCAGGGAAGAGGTAGGTCTCAGTTATCCCATAGCCCTTAATTAACAGCCAAGTTTTGATTCATAGCTGATTTTTTTTTCAAAATCAAAATTGCCCTATGAACTGCATCAATGGCACACTTTGTTTCAGGCCGTGGTTATGGTCGTGGCCGTGGACGAGGTCCATTTGGGGGAAGGGGTCGCAATTATGCTCGCCCGAACGGAATGATCCATGCTGGAACTGATGGAGCTTAAACTGGATGAATCTCTTAAGTTTCTGCTTTATTTATAAATGGATGCCTGCTCTCAATCTGAAAGAGATATAGTAGTAGTAGTAGCCCCCAGTGATGCTTTGTTAGTCTTCTTTTCCACTTGTGATCTTAAAGTTCTAGGCAGCCATTGTTTCTTTTTAAATTTTTTTTAAAAAGTTATTAGATCATTTGTAGGATCTGATCAGTAGAGCAGTACATTCTTTTATTTGTTTAACAAATTTTATTATGATAAGTGCTTAATCAGTTCATTTTCTTTTAAGATGTGATGCTCGAGTCCATTTAGCTCGTTTCATTTTTTTTATTTTAGCCGTCGGTTTCACTAATTTTAGATGTGGGTGGTTTTTTTTGGTTCGCCTATTGGATAATTTATATAATGCGAGTGGTTACTAACAAGGTGGCTCAGTGTTAATCATTAGTTAATCAAACCGAAGGATGCTCATTAGAGTTGTTTATATCCATACATGTCAAACATAATCTATATTTAAGATTGGAGTTGTTTATATTCATAATAAATGCTAAATTTAAAAAGATTGTTGGCTCTTGGGAATCAATATGTTGTTGGGTCTCGGTATTTTGTTGGGTCTCGATCTTCTCAAAGGGTTGATGTACTAAGATAAATAGCTTTCGTGATTTATTTGTATAGGACCGACGATATTAGTGAGTTATATCATCTTTTGCTATGATAATATATGCTAAATATAATTCATATTTAAGTTGTTTATATCATGATCTACAAATTTATAATTATGACAATAACAATTTCCAAACACGCTAAAGTTCCCTATAATGATACTCACTGGATTAAACCATTCGTGATATGAGAAAAATAAATAATGATAATGAAGTATTTTAATAACAATAATAATTTAGGGAAGAAAAAACATGAAATAAATTAATTATGACAGCTGTCGCTCGAAATGTGCCAAACCATAACTTTTCTATTATATATATAAAATAGTTTTTTAAGAAAAATATAGTAAGATGTTTTAAAAAAAGGAGTCATGGAGATGTTAAATAAAAAAAGAATATGTATTATTCTGTGTTGTTTTTTAAAATATTTTTTCATATATATATATATATAGTATTTGTTGGCCATCGAGAGGCGACCGATTCAAGCGCACATTTCGCGGCCCTCTTCTCTTTTATCTCTCTTCTGGCGAAACCTAGAGCAGGAGGTCTACCACGATTCGTCTTCCATCAATCTCAACGAGAAGAACGCGAAGGAAAAGACATCCCTCTTAGCAGATCTGCGTCCATCATTCCTTCTGGTCGTCATGGGTGGAGGTATTGGATTTGGCGCATGCGGATGCGTAGCTGAAGTCGGCCGAGTCTGAGGTCTTGGAGAGGAGGGAGAAAACGGTTTTTTCCTTCCTTTTTTTTTTTTTTTTAATTCTTCGATTTTGTGTGTGGTGCTGCGGTTGGAGGAGATTCGGCGGAGGAGATGAGTGCGTCGAGGTTTATTAAGTGCGTCACGGTCGGGGACGGTGCCGTCGGAAAAACTTGCATGCTAATTTCCTACACCAGCAATACGTTTCCCACGGTGAGTCTCGAAATGTCTCTATCTTTTTGGTTATGTGATGCTTTGATTATGTTTGTTATGGAATGAGATCGGGGCATGACCGCGTGGAACTATTGGCGATTGATGAATCTCCATGAAAAATAATTCCTTTGTCGCTTTCCTCCTATTAACATTATATAGTTCTCGAGAAAAATTCCTAATCGCTAGGCTCTATATTTGCATTGACTATCTTGAGATCCCACACGTTTGCCTTTTCAATTTCTTTGTTGCTGACCAGGAGAAGAAATTTTCTCAGCACGGTTTGGTCAATTAGGATTTATTAGGCAAGCAGGGTAAATCGTCACCATTTTACTTTTTTTTGGGTAGATATTCTGAAGATTAGACACCTCAACGGGGACACACGGATGTCTTCTAGATTAATCCCGTGTATGATATAAAAAATTCCTGAGTTTAAAATCCCGTGCATGATATAAGTGTAGCAGAAGCTTAAAGAAACTGATGCACTTCATTCAATCGACAGGATTACGTTCCTACAGTTTTTGACAATTTCAGTGCTAACGTAGTGGTGGACGGAAACACAGTTAACTTAGGTTTATGGGACACTGCAGGTACACTATTACTTTTTTATTTCTTTTGTATGTTCATCCTTTTTCTTCCTGTCAAAGTGGCTGTTGTGGTATAACAAGACACTTCAATTGAACAGGACAAGAAGACTACAATAGGTTGAGACCTTTGAGCTATCGAGGAGCTGACGTTTTTTTGCTTGCCTTTTCTTTAATTAGTAAAGCTAGCTATGAAAATGTTGCAAAGAAGGTCATGAATTGATTTCTTCTTTTTAGAATAGATTTTTTCCTTACTTTTTTTAAAGATTAACTTATTCTGATTTTCTACTCCTTTTGGTCAATTTGACTTTTTCAGTGGATTCCTGAGCTGAGCCACTATGCACCTGGTGTGCCTATAATCCTTGTGGGTTCAAAGCTTGGTAATGATTAGTTTCAAAATATCTTGTTTATATTTAAACTTTTGTCAGTTTTTTCTATATAATTCAGCATTGTTTGCTGGTCCTCTTCATTGTTTAATGACTTGAAACTTGAAATCCTCCTTCCAGTTATGTGAATTCATCTATGATTCAAGATTAGTTCACTAGTTGCTTTACGAATGATTGTCTTGAATTGATCAATCTTGCTGAGGATCTTGATTACTTTTCCCGCTATCGGGTGTGTAGAGGATGATGAATCAAATGGAAGTTGAAGATGGCTTGTTAGATAGACTTTAGTACACCCTGCATACTTACCTGATGAATACTGTCCTTAAACATTAGAACTGTATCAATCAAACATAGGTTTCTTCCCGATTAAATGATTCATCAGATGCAATTTAAATTATGCATTCTGAGTTACTTTATGTTTGTTTCGGAGTTACTTCAGTGTAATTTAGCATTTTGGTTGATGCATGTTGATTTATTTTCAATGGCTCCAAGATTATTGCAAAACTTGTATCATATAATCTCACAATTTATCATGGTATGCTGCTTCCAGTGTCTTTAGAACAAAAAAATGGCTTCCCCTTTTTGTTTGAGATGAATTGATTGTTTACTGAATGTTGATCATGGTGTTTCCAGTGTCATTTGTATTATCTTTCTTGGAGTACTATTCATGTCATTTTATTTGGTAAAATCATCTGATTTTGAGCACTGCAAAGATCTCATTAAACGAGATATCTAGGCAGCTAGTATCTTGGAGTACTATTCATGTCTTTTTATTTGGTAAAATCATCTGAGAGTTGCTGTTTCATTTTGAGCACTGCAAAGATTCATTAAACGAGATATCTAGGTTCATGTCATGTTTGTTTCATTTTTTTTACTAGTATCTAGTAAAAAAAAAAAAAACACACGCACCTACTGTTAAAGGACTGGAGTACCTAAAATTGAACAACAGGTGCATATAAATCACATTCACAGAGAGCACAGGTTACACCTAAGTCTTGTTCCAATTTACGACCGTGAGATATCTACCACAGTCCAAGCAGGACTGTTGGACTATCTCAAATGCAATTTGAGATTTTTAGTCTTTCTTATTCTTGCTCAGTTAACATTTTCAGCATCATTAGTTCCTCTAGTAAAAATTCCTGTATCTAGTCTTTTCATGTTATACAAGCTGAGATGAGCTTGTTTCCAGATCTTCGTGACGATAAACAATTCTTTATAGATCATCCAGGTTCTTCACCCATAAGTACTGGCCAGGTAAAAATCCCTTGTGGCCTATGTCCTTGCTTAATTAATGTTCTTCCCTGTATCTCTTGCTTTTCCATAAATGGCTCTCGTCATGCTTTAGGGTGAAGAACTGCAAAAGCAAATCGGTGCCGCTGCATACGTCGAGTGCAGCGCCAAGACTCAGCAAGTACTTGCTTCGCCCAAGTCACTTCTCTTCTTTTGTTATTGATTATATATTTCCATTTTTTGATTGGACCCCTTCTGCATTGTGTAAAATGCCTTGATCTAGAACATCAAGGCCGTATTCGATCAAGCTATCAAGGTAGTACTTCAACCCCCCAAGAAATCTAAGAAGAAAAAGCAACAGCGAGGTTGCTCGATTTTGTGATATGATCCAGCAGATTGACGAAAAGCAAGCAGAAACTCTTCTCATCTTTCTGAAGTTTGGCCGCTTCCGTGGATTAACCGGTTTGATTTTCCATTTTGACTTGTGAATCTATAACTGACTTATAGATTATGCCCATTCAGATTTCATTTTTATATTAGGGAAAATGTTGTTTGATTCTGTTCTCTTTGAACAACCATTGGCACTGGGATTATCACGTCATTGTATCTTTATATGATTACTCAAGATTTATTATGTTTTTTTTTTTTTTTTTGAAATTTCTAATTAAGATATGGAAATTAATATTCTGAATCTCTAAAATTAGTTAAGCAGAATTTGATTATTTAAATTATATAAGGAATTAAAAAAATTACTAAATCTTTAGATCCTTCCATATTCATATAACATTTTTTTTTTGGGATCGACGAGTGTTCACAGGTTAACTACAAACCAATCTGACCTTTGTTAAAATTTAAAACTCAAATAAAAAAAGGAATTAAATCATATATTTACCCTCTCCCTTTTTTATAAAATTATTAAAAGGTTTTTTTTATCTAATCGTCTAAGGAACTTTCTTTTTTTATTTTTTATGAAAAGAGTATCACGCTCCTTTATAAAATGACATCAATACTTTAACATATTGTATGCTTTAACACGTACACTCCCGCCTAAGTTAGATCATGTTATAGTAATTACGTACAACATATTAGTATCATAGTTGTTACAACTACAAATTCAATTTTAATATAACATAACTTTTGATTCAGGAACCATGGGACGCACAATATATCAAATCGAAACTCGTTCAAGGATTTTCAATTCGATATATTATGCATCCTATGGTTGAACTCAAGTCAAAATTTATATTAACTATGAAACCAAAGATAGCCGCTACAACTACAAGTTCAATTTTAAAAGATTATAATTTTTTATTGTAGTTGAATTACGAAGAACATAATATATTAAATAAAAGATAATTCAGAGACCTTTGATTTTGATATATTATTCATCCCTTTATTTAACCTGAGTCAAAAGTTATGACATTTTAAAATTCATCCGGCATACATGTTGTAGCTATTACAAAATTGTAGCAGCTACAACTACAAGTTCAACTTTAAAAGATCATAATTGTTGATTTGAATTTGACGCACAATACATCAAATATAAGCTCATTTAAAAATCTTGATTTGATATATTGTGCGTCCTATGTGTTGGGATCGAGTGCGCGCATCGTATTCGTCTTCCTACTATTGTTAGCAGCGGAATACAAACAAATACAAGTACTAGTAGGAAAATACTAAGGAACAAGAAAGAACAAGCAAACCAAGAGACACCACGATGTACGAGGTTTAGAGATAACTTGCTCCTACTCCTCGGCGTGTCTGTGAGGTGGACGACTCCCCGATCCTTCAGTGGATCACTCCCCGGACGACCTCCGGCTAAGCACAACCTCCTTGTCGGTGGAGAAATCTCTCAACAACACCGCACCAAGATTCTCGTGTGCTTGGACCTTGGATTACTACCAATCTAATGCTAACCACACTAGAATTCGTCAAACCAAACTCAGCACCCAAGCTTGGTTTATATAAGGCAAGTGCTAAACACACTTAGCATTTTTGTCCGTTACCAGTCGCCTGCTCCCATTAGTAGTCGACTGGTTCACACTCAACGGCTAGTTAGCAATCACCTGCTCACAGCATCAGTCAACTGATGCAGGCGACTGCTCACTCGATTGGTCACTCGACCAATCTTTCTGTGAGCTTTGAATTAGCCGGAGAACACCCCACCAGTCGCCTGCTATACCCACCAGGCGACTGGTGCAGTCGCC
>JBAMIB010373714.1:0-10831 GCA_037177415.1 Kaempferia rotunda | reverse complement strand
TGTAACCAAGTAAAACTCTGACCTCTTCTTTATTTTTATGTTGTGTTTAATATCTGTTTTATTATACTAACTCTAATCTCTGCTTAGAATTAATTCGAGATATTACTTTTTAAATTGCAGGATTATCGACCTTCGTCTATCCGGCCAAATTCAAAAAGGGGACCTACAACTTTTTCATTTTTCATCTCATTTTAAGCCTCATCTACTTTCGAAGTTTGAATTTTACAATAAAAATTTAAATTTTTATACTTCTTTGACCAACTTAACTTACCTAACCTAAACTTTCATTAAAAAGTTGATGAATACCGCGTATATCGCTTTTGTATTTCCTCATCATTTACTTAGTACCTTATTGTATTCATCTTTAATGCATCTTATTTTGATAAAATTCTTGTCTTTCTCTTGCTTTAACTATTCTATAGACGTTCCTTTCGCCCTTTTGTATCTGATTGTTGATATAAACGTTCTAAAATTTCATTCTCGGCTTCACTCACCACTTTCTGGACCTCTTTCTTGACTGCTGCGTACTTTTTAAAATTTTCCTCGTTCTTACAAGTGAATATAACTTATAGGTCGTTAATAACTTATAAGTCGTTCATTTTTCCTTGTACTTTCTCATTCCACTGCTAAGATCCTTTACTTGGCAGTGAATGTCCTTTTGACTCATCGAGTATACTCTTGGCTATCATTTTCAACTATAATATCATCCTATCCAATGTCATATTTGAGTTGCTATGTATTTCTCCAAATACTTGTACTTTTATCCTCCTTAAATATGTTTTGCTTCCCATCCTTTGACTTTTACCTTTTTTTTTTATCTTGGCACCAGGTATCTAAGCCTTTCGGCCCAACTAATCCTAGAGATGACCGGCTCGACCCCAAGGCAGGGAAAGCGCACGTGGAGGCTCATCCTGATAGCCAACGTTCTCGGGTCCGTTACCAATTGAGGGGAAAATCCCGCAGCTGAGTCTCGAACTCCAAATGTCTACTGTTGGAGGGCCTAACCACGACACCCTGTCCTCGGGGATCTCGAACTCTAGATGACTTCTACCACTTGATTCTAGGAGTCGTGTACATTTTCCTTCTATTGATACTATGCTTCAGGATCTTGCACCTCTAACATGTATCCATTAGTGTATTGGATGAGTGTGGAGATTCAAGTTTGCTTTATGCAAAATATTAATGCTTATGTCTTAAGAGTGAGATAAAGTAAAACGCAAAATCCTCTACAATTAATGTTGCATAGAAAATTTAAAAATGTATTATGGCATCTGGTGAGATGACACTATGTATGCTTTATATATTTCTCTTCAAATTGAAGCATCCTTATCTTGCATTCTTCGACAGAGAGCATCATCTCAGACTCAATTCATTAATCTATGCAGGACCAACATTGTACAAAATTAGAGACTAATTTCTTATTCAATTTACATCCTCTGCAACAAGGGTTGCCAGAAATTTTTTTACATAAGCTAGCACTATTTTTCAGCTTCATGAGAATTGTTTTTAATATCTTAAATACCAGAGGTGTTATCAATAAATAAAGATTGTAAGACTGGTACTATCCTCACAAGTTAAGCTTTTTGAAAATATGAACATCCAGTATTACCTCACAAAGAAGAGTTACACTGTCATGTTGAAACAAAATTTCAATCCCGAAGACCAAGTTCAACTTCAAGCTCATTATCCTCTTCAAACAGCTTCAACAAGCGAGCATGTTGCTCCTCTCTCTTTTTCTTCTGCCACATCTTGAATAAGAAAAAGGACAGTAGTAAAAGAATAGCCACTCCAACACATGCAAGGAGAACCTTGAGCCCGGTTTTGTGACCAGAACTAGAGTGATTGCTAGCTGTTGTTGAATCCTTAGAAGGTGATGGATTCTCAGATAAACCTAAGAAGAACAAACTAATATTCAGAATGAAAAACATTGGTAATGAGATAAACAGGAATATCATATAGCCGATAACTATATTGTGCATACTTGAAATACCTCACTTATCAAAAAGAAGTCAATCAAGTGTGACAAACAAAATAACTCAATAAAGTTTCCAGATATTAAATAACTCAAAAGTCTCTAGGTATGAAATAACAAAATAAAGTTTCCAGATTTTTCACCTAATTTTGAAACTTTGTTAACCGAAGTTGATGATATACAAGCTAAAATATTATCACCAAATGAAATTATGAAAAATACTTAATCCAACAAAGAAAAGTTCTCGACATTCAGGAATTAGAAAGCCCACAGTAATCTCCTACACCAGATTTTTCTTTCATTATTAAAAAGGCGAAATTTTCCCAATCTGAATACAAAGCAGCCGTCAAGAAGTTTCTCCCTCCATACGCTCGGATCTTATAGAAAAAGATAGTTGTACATAGATTTGCATAACCAAGAACGACTAACCGAACTAATCTTTAAAAAAAAACGAACTAATCTTTCAGCCCTCGAAGAATCAAATGAAAAACCTCACTGCTAACCTTAGTAACGAAGATAACCCATGAACCATGAACGGAAACTTGAAATTCCAGAAAAATTCCAAGCAAGAGAAACAGATCCAGTTCTACCTAAAAGATCTCGTTTTATTCCATCAACCCGGCACAAAACACACCGAGATCAAGAACCATAAATCGAGCTTCATTCGAACCAAAATCAACTGAATGTCACAAACCGATCACCGGCCAGATCTAGGGCGAACGAAATCGAGGGAAACCAGCACAATGGTGGATGCAAAAAGGATCGCATCTTGCACTAAAATAATGGTTTACAAGTATCAAAAGAAGGAAATATTTGGGTGTTGCGAAGAACTGTACCCGTAATTAGATTCAGAGAGACGGAGAGAAGGAGGAGGAGCAACCGCGTAGATCTCCCGCTTCCGTCTCCAGTCATCTCTCTGCCCCTCCCTAACACAGTCGCTGCGTGCTGTTCTTTGTAGAATAAAATGGAGCTACCCCGAGTACAATATCATATGGGTCAATGGTTAAAATGTTGGGCCGGCTACTAACCAGCGGCCTTTCAGCCCAATTCAACTTAATTTTTTTAAAATATAAATTATAAAAAATAAAAAAAAATATATATAAATATATAAAAAAAATAAAAATCAACATAAAACTCAGACATGCTTCGTTCGTCCAACCAGAATTTAAGTCGATCTGAAGCGAAGAAGCTTCTGGAACTGAATTCCATTCCTTTAATTTCCTCTTGATCTCTGAGTCTCAGCACTGGTTCCCCATTCGCCGCTCCTTCCTCTCCAGATCTCCTGCCTCCGCTTAGCCAGATGGCTTCTTCCACCCCAGCCTCTCCTCCACCGCCAGAGTCTCCTGCCGTCGTCGACCGGGGAGCGCCGACGTCTCCGGGTAATTCCTCTTTCTCTCGGTTTGAACATGTTGTGTTTCTCGAGCTACTTGTAGGCATTTAGGGTGGGTCGCGGCTCTGTGAACTTATTCTTACATACGTTTGTGTTGAATGAGAAAACCTTTTTCGAGATAAATGGGGGGAAATTAGGACTACGAGTGGGTTAGGTGGATCGAGAAGTCATCGGTAGCTGGCGAGACACGATGTGTGTTATTTCTGTCATTTTGATTGTGCATTAGAAAAGCACGACCCTTTTATCGATTATCAGCTGCAAGCCATCTGAATCGTAGACTGATAATATCTATAGCATTGTTGTTTGATATTCCTATTAGTCTATCTGAAATCTTAGAGAGTTTTTTTTTTCAATCCGTTGGGATTCTCTTTTTCATCTACTAATTTTTTGCGATGTTTTATTAATTTTGTAGGCTCTGATGCTGATGACAATGACGTTGTCACCGAAGCTGCAGCATTTGTGCATAACGAACCTTTGCAAGATGATATTGATATCCCAAAAGTCCAGTCAGATATGGATATCCTTCATGAGAATGTCAAGAAACAAATTATTAAGGAAGGCCATGGCGCAAATCCACCAAAGCTGTCGACTTGCTTCTGTATGTGTGAATTGTGATTTTATCTCTAGGTTTATGTCTGCGTTGAAGCAAAATTTGTCATCGTAATCAAAATGATCAATTCTACAAAAGCAAGATCATATGATTATATGCGCCGCCACCACCAACAACCAAGCCTTAACCCATTGGGTGGGGTCGGCTAGGTCATATGATTATATGCATGTATACAAAATTCAATATCCAATTTCCTTAGAATAACAAAGATTTAATTTTTAAAAACAAACCATTGGACAATTACAAGCTCTTTTATGTCTACTTGGAAGCGTTTCTCTTCAAGTGGTGGCTAGTGGTAGGCGTGGTTCTGATATTGGAGAAGAGTTAAATCACAGGGTGTATTTCTAGGGAATGGGAGAAGGTCTTGGTGAGTTTATGTGTGGTGGTTTGGGTAGACATGGGTCTAAGCAGGCCCTCTACAAGGGCCATAGGCAGGTGCCATGGCAACATGGTGTATTGCGAACACCTTTACTAGGGAGAAAAGGAAATGGCCTTGGTGGTGGCTTGGGTTTTCAATGGAGGAAAAACATGGGTTGGTGGTGGCTTGGGTTTTCAAAGGGAGGAAAAACATGGGCTGGTGAGGAGTTATAGGTAGCATACCAAAGAGATCCAACCACATTTGGCTCTGATACCACTTAATGTAGCATGAGAATAAACAATAGAAATAAGCCTTTCACCCCGAGAATGAAACATGCATGGAGAATTTAAAATTTCATTAACTAGAATATCAATTAATAAGAGAGGATTTGTTCCCTTTTAAGGGGCCTCAGCATTGATCTATTCTCGCAAGTTAGACAAGAAATAGTCTATCCCTTGGTTACTTGGTAAATAAATAACTAATTCCTAAATAGCATATCCTACTAAAATAAAATATAAGCTTTTTCTATCTTATCTTAAAAATAAAAACTAACACTTCTTAGAAACTTGTCAGTACTTACAGTTGAAACTAGAATTACCATCAGAATTTAGTAATTCATTCATTTTTAGTCTTTGGTTTGCTATGAGGACAAACAACCCCCGAGAAACCATTTAGGAAATCTAATATCAGACATTTTAAAATCTTAGTTAGTTAGTTAGTAGCCTTTATGTGATTCCTGCACAATAAGAGAGAATTTTAGTAACTTTGTAGTCTTTATGTGATTCAAGCAACACATAGAGAGTATTGTTCATGTACATGTTATCTATCCTATGCTTCACAACCTATATCTATATGCCATTAAGCCTTAAATTCTCTCACAAAGTACTATGCTAATGTTTCTTGTTTATTGCAAATGATTCTTTATTTTATGGCTGGTATGACTTCTGAAGACGTATGGCCCAGACATTTAGTTCATTGATGACTTCTCATTATGCAGTTCATTATAAAGCATGGGCTAAAAGCACTTCACACAAGTTTGAAGATACATGGCAAGAACAGAGGCCTGCAGAAATCATATTGGGAAAAGGTACTCATGCTTAGTCCTTGTAGGATTTTCTAATCATTGAAAGTCAGATACTCTTTAAGCTCTTTGTTTCATGTAGAATATTAATGGAAAAAAAAATCAAGGAAAGTAACTGATTTTCCTGTATGTGACTTTTCGTAAATGAAAAATAGTCTAGTGTTTGCTTGCCTTTGCCTATATGGATAAAAAATACAAACCAAAAACTCATCATAGTTTTTATATTTATAGTTTATTTCTTCAAATATTTTGATCATAGATTGGTTCTTAATGCCATTTTGTTCTTAAATATACTTCTTAGAATTATTGTTTAAGTTATTTTACAATTTTATTGTATTTATTATTATGCTTTTTATTAAGAAGTATCTATATTTTCTACCATTTTTTCTTTTTTCTTTTTGTTATATACAACAACAATCTAGCCTTATCCCACTAGGTGGGTCGGCTATTTTTCTTTTTGTTATATATAATATAAATATCATTGTCTTTATTATATTATATATTTCAATATAAACACTTATTATTTTACTATTTGTTATATAAGGTGCCTAATATATATATATGTAATATACTATTTAACGCTTCCATTATTATTTGTTTTTTTAAAGATTTTTAATATTTTATTGTTACATTGGTGAATGTGATTTTCACTTCATTTCCTCTCAAATAATGACAAACTATTCACATACATGCAGCAAAAGAATGTTGTTTCATTGTTTAATGAAATTGAACTCCAAAATCAGATACTATTTTAAAATAAAAAAATTAGTCACCAGCATTTGGCGAAGACCAAATGTAAATGCTTGAATGTAGTGTGTTCTGTCATCCAATTGTTGTCTAGCCTCAAAGCAAGGTGCTATTGTCATGTATGGATCTTTGCAAAATAAATTCCAAGACAGTATTGTGCCCATTGTTCTCAAGCATTGAGTGGGACAAACAAAATATCATTGGCATCTGTTGTTTTTATTGTTGTTAAGGTTATAGTGCTGTATTTAGTTCCATGGATCTTTTGTTCCAACACAAAAAATGATTATGAGGCACACTTCTATGAAATCTAATTTTGATTATATTCCATCATTAACCAGTAGACATATTTCCCACAGAACTATGGTAGTTTGTTTGTTCATTGCGCGTTCTTGACTTATGATACACAGAAAAGAAAGAAATGGCTGGTTTAGCCATTGGTATTGCTAGCATGAAGAGCGGAGAACGTGCACTACTGCATGTAGGTTGGGAACTGGGCTACGGCAAAGAGGGAAGTTTTTCATTCCCAAATGTACCTCCTATGGCTGACCTTATCTATGAGGTCGAACTTATTGGCTTTGATGAGGCAAAAGAAGTGAGTTATCTTTTTTTTTTTTCATTTTTTTTGGTCTACCATACTAAATCACCTCACATTAATATTTGAAATTGAATAGTTAGTATCTCCAAAATTCTTAATTAACTTCATAACTCAGTTGATATAATTGCCTTATCTTAATGTTTTGGTGTATAAATTCTATTCTGCAGGGAAAAGCCCGAAGTGACATGACAGTGGAAGAGAGGATTGAAGCTGCTGAAAGAAGGAAGGTGGAAGGGAATGATTACTTCAAGGAAGAAAATCTTGAGGAAGCCATGCAACAATATGAAATGGTCAGTTCTGTTACAAGTTAATCTTTGTTAATTGCCTTAAGTTAGTTTCTTCATTAGACAGTTAGACTTATATGTAGCTTGTGCTTGTTAGGCAATAGCTTATATGGGAGATGATTTTATGTTCCAACTGTTTGGAAAGTATAGGGACATGGCCTTGGCTGTAAAGAATCCATGCCATCTAAACATGGCTGCATGCCTAATCAAACTTAAACGTTACCAGGAAGCTATTGGTCACTGCACCATTGTGAGTACATTCAAAACTTTTCCAGTATTTTTCTGCTTTCGCCCTCAATATGTTGTCTGTTCAATTATGTATTATTTTTTGTGCATTATCTACCTAAGCATTCCTTTCTAAATTTCCTTAATTCCTAGATCATATAAACAGAAAGGGAGAGTTTTATATGTACAAAAGAAATAAATCATCAAGATCCAGACACTTATTGGTTAAAGTACTAGGTTCCTAGCACTTTTTTTTTTTTGAGGTGTGATTTTTTTTGTATGACTATTGAACTCAGAGACAAATTAGGTTGCTTTTTGTAACAAAATACACATAGCAGTTACATTAACATGGGATTAAGGTTTGTCTGATGCTCAGAGTGTTGAAACTGGTTTGCTGTGATATGATGTTTAAACTGATAGATGATTATCTGGCGGGCTTGAAAACTTTCATAGGTCAGTGTAAAGGAAGATACACCAGGCATCCATAGAAGCATCGGCACATATAAATCACAATT
Source organism: Kaempferia rotunda (assembly GCA_037177415.1). NCBI lineage: Eukaryota > Viridiplantae > Streptophyta > Magnoliopsida > Zingiberales > Zingiberaceae > Kaempferia > Kaempferia rotunda. The sequence continues at coordinate 3,054 of JBAMIB010373714.1, read as the reverse complement.
TTACAATTGTATCTACTTATCAAATAAAGAGCAAAGCACAAGCAGGTAAGGCTTACCCTTAATGTGCTCTAATTTTCAAGGAAAGAAGTGATCTTTTTGGGGAGAGTATGACATGTTACAGGTAAATAAAAATGGAAAAGTATCCTGCCCATTCAGGTTTCCTGCCTTGTAAGAGACTATTCAAGCTAGCTAGTTCAACACAATTTCCTGTAGGACAGTTGATATATTACATTAAACCATTAACAAACTGAAAAGTTTGTAGAAATACATTTTTGATGGAAAAAAAGGAAATGTCTTGAGCAATAAAACCTCACTATATTATGCGCTAGTGGACATGGTTATTCCATTGAACCACTTCTGCCGGTTACTTTCATGATTTTCTCACATTCTAGAAATGGAAATAGTGATTTCCTATCTTTATATTCTTAAGGTATTGTCAGAAGATGAGAACAACGTGAAAGCTCTATTTAGACGAGGAAAGGCCAGGGCAGAACTTGGTCAGACTGATGCAGCAAAGGAGGACCTCAAGAAGGCAAGGAAACATGCCCCTCAGGACAAGGCTATCATCCGAGAGCTTCACTTGCTAGATGAACATGACAAAGCTATTTATCAAAAGCAGAAAGAAATTTACAAAGGGATCTTTGGCCCCAGACCTGAACCCAAACCAAAGAGCTCAAATCGGCTGGTCTTATTTTGGCAATGGCTTGTTGCTCTTATTTGTAACTTACTGAACTTCCGAAGGCGCAAGGAAGACTAAACTGTTCAATATCGTTAATATTGTGTTCCACTGTACTTCTGAAAAAAAATTTCCTGCAGACAATGGAAAAATAACGCTGTTGCTACTGGATGATCCAAGAATGGGTTTCTAGTGAAGATGCTAAATCTTATTGTCATTGTGCAATTTTAGATGGGCATTTAGTGATGTACATTGGGTTATCACATTCTAAGAGAATAATTAACATCATGAAATATTTGTGGTTTAAGGGAGTCAATTTATTTCAGGTAATTATTATCATCTCATTATAAATCTTTGCTCCACAAGAATGGGTTACTATAGAGTCCGCACCAAATCTTGTGTCTGAATCCTATGTCAAATCTTGAATTTGAAGCTGTGCATAAATTTGTGCATGGAAGTTCCTTGATAAGACGAGAAAGAAGATGACTCTCTCCGAATTAATGCAGGTCCAAAAGTCCAATCAAAATTCTAACAATTTCTACTTCTTCGTTATAAGTTGAAATTGAATTTCATTGTTCTTGTGCATTGAGTGCACCAAGTGGATTGTGTGACCCATCATAAATTCACCCTTTCCCTTGCCAGCTAGTTTAGCTGAATAGATTTGAAAGATTTTTCTATTTTCAGTAGAAATTGTTTAAGTTGGAATTCTTTTCTTTTTAGTTGAATATCTTAGCATGGTTAGGTCTAGATTTTGACAAGGGCAAAACTATTTTAGCACAGGCAGCACAATGATTAAACCTTGTGCTTGCCCCTGCCGTGTCACGACCTGCCAAAGGAACAAAAAGTTTCAACCGTACTACATAGCACGGGCCGCACGGCACAACATTTTAAACCATGCTATATACTGCCAGTGTAATTCAGTAACAATTCATACAAGTATTTAATACACAACTTTACTTATGGTAAACGGAAAATCATCAATGTTCATGTCGTTTCCATACTTTTTTTTTTCCTCAAAACTCTTGAAAGATGATTTTAGTTTCCATTTATTTCCTACTATATGTCATTCCTTGTGGTAAAAAAGTGAGTCCGTTTTCAAGGTAATTAATAAACTAGGAAATACAACTTAAATCATTGTTAATCAGTTGTCTTCCTTACATAACGGGAATTGGATGCACATTAACACAAACACCAGCACAGCGCAAGCGACGACGCAGTGGCCGTCGCTGTCCGAGCGAGCTGCCGCTGCTCTGCCACAGTGCCGTGTCAGTGCCACAGATCACTGGCTGCATCTCGGCATCTGCCTCAAGTGCCAAACAGTACTTGCAAGGACAACACCCCAAAAAGCCTGGTGCTCTCCCCCTGAACACCTGCAGGACAGGGACCCTCCCCCATTCCGATCAAAATCTCTGATGGCGTGACCTTTTTTTTATTTGGCCGTACTCGTGTCAGTCCTAATCAATAATCACAATCGCTACCCTGTTTCACTGATCACAGGCCTATTATTACCATCTGATTTACGTCGACGTCGCAAAACAGGATCTTAATTCTCTCCGAATCTGTGTGTTTTTCTTTTTTAAATTTCCCCCACGACCGACTCAGCCTGAGGCGAGGCGCCGTTCCAACAACCGATCCACCTTTTTCTCGCCGTCACCATCGCAGCGTGCAGTCGCGGCGAAAAGGACCGGCGTGTGTGTTTCTGCGTGGTTCTGCGTGCTTCGACGGGTCAACAGAGGGAACTAAAACGTCACGCAGGCAGCTGTTGCCATCGGTGCCAAAAGGCGAATTTGACGTGAGGTTTGTTTGGTATCGCCATTTTCTTTTTCCTTAGGAAGCTTCTTCATTCCTTCCCTCTTCTTTTAAAAAATTTTAAATTTTGTGCTTGTTTCAAATAAACATCCGTAACTATTTGAGAGTCAAGAGAATGTCTCGCGCCAAATTTCATCCTGTGGTGTTGGAATTTCTAACAGCTGTCGACATGTAATAATAATAATATTAAAATTGGATCTGATTGGACAGCTGTGGACCGGACAGCTACGGACCCGTCGTTTTGATCAGACAGATGGCGTACAATAGCGTATTGTCCATCTAGAAGATGAGTACGTAGATGAACTAATTAATTATCTTTATATTGGATCTGATGGTTATTTATTTATTTATCTATTTATGCATATACATGTTGCCAAAAAAGGAAAGAATTTCCAAATTTAGATGATTGGTCGTTATGCAATTTCGGAAATATATAAATGCGGATGACTAGTCGTTAGTTAAATTTGAAAATACATAATTGATACAATCATTTTTATTTATAAACCAATAATAATAAATTAATTAATTAATAAAATTAGTTCAATGTTCAATAGCCGGATGACCATACA
>JBAMIB010373608.1:0-10831 GCA_037177415.1 Kaempferia rotunda | reverse complement strand
ATTGGACTCAATTTGTGGTTCAATTCCTTGATTCAAGGAAGAATTGGTTCAAATTAATTTGAACCGAGCCCAAATTGAATTCAAATCTTGACCCAAGCTCAACACATCCTTCCCAAACCCTAGCTCCTTGAACCGAACCCAAATTTCAGCTGAACCAGTCCCAATTGAAGGTGAACCGGCTTGAACCAAGGCTGAACCGGAGCTGAATTTTAAACCAAACCCGGTTTATTTGAGAAGTACTTAAGCTGCACTGTGCGCGATTTCGCACTGGGCTGGGTCGCGATATTCTCCACTGTAGATCTTCTTCACGCGCGCGACACCAAGCTCCCGTCGACCACTCCAGATCCAATTCCGGCGACTCTCCACCGGCGTTGAGCTTCCATCTCATCAGCATTCAGTTGCCGAGCTGAATAGGTTCTCCGGCGAGCTGTGGCTAGCTCCTTCTTCTCCGGCGATTTCATTTGTTTCCGGCGGCGTTCTGCAGGGACAGTGATTCTCCTCTCCGGTCAAGCTTCCGGCGGCGTTCTGCAGGTTAAGCTTGTGCGGAGGTGGAAGGATGACTACCGTGTGCGGCTCGTTTTGAGGCGTTCTTCATCGGATTCCTTTTCTTAACGGCGGCTGGATTTCTCTGCAATTCTTGGAACCGCCAGAGGCGTTCTTCGGGTTTGAAGTTTGCAGAGATTGCTGAGGGAGTGGAGTTCATGTGCTGGTGTAGTCACAGGCGTTCTTGGGCTGTTCTTTGTGACGACAAGGAAGAGAGGATGCTTGGATTCGGTTTTGAAAGTGGGAGATGAACTAACTCTGTTTTGTTGCTTCTTTGTTTCTGGTTTTGTCAATTTTATTCCTGTTAATTCAATCTCAAACCCCCAGATTTCGTTTAGCTTGTTATTGTAATGAAAAACACAAAGTGTAGAGGAGTGATGTAGTTTAACTTTACTGTTTTCATTGCCATTGAAGCTCTAGTTTAGTTTGTTAGTTAATTTGGTTTCAAATCTGTTAGACTCGTTTTAGGTTTGCTAATTGCAAGTTTAACTTAGGCTTTCATGTGTGTTAGATTTAGTTTAAATTAGATTTAATTCGTAGTTGTATTCTTGCTATTAGAGCTTAATGTTTCAAATTTGCTTAGTTTAATTCAAGATAGGATTTTATTCGAAAGTAGTTTAGTTGTTAGATTTCGATTTCATGCATTAGTTTTTAGCTTCAATCTGTAATTAGTTTTCATTGTGCTTACATTAGGGATTATTGCTTGTTATGTTTTAGTTTAATGCTAGGTGTTATTTGTCGTCGCATTTAGCTAGTTTAGTTTAGGGTTTTATGTTTCTTTCGCTTAGTTTAAACTACTGTCTCATTTTATTTTGCTTTAGCTCTTAGATTTACTTTCTTGCTTTAGGTTTATCCATGAAAACCCCAAAATATTATTTTATCTCTTGAAAACACCAAAAAGATTTGTCTACATCTAATTCGAACATCCATTGACTAGTTCCTTGAGAGAATCGACCTGGGCCCCTATTCTACATTTATTTGCATATTTTAGTTAAGGGGTTTTCAGTATTATTAATTTGAGTGGCTTCGACGTGACACTTGTTAAAAAGCCAACATCACCTAACTTTTCTGATGATCTTGGGTTGTCTTTAGTTGCTCTTGAATCATTGCCACTTTGTCTGCAGTGGCTTGTATGAGCTTGGGACCAATAATGATCTTCTCTTCCACTTCATCATGCTAGGATTGCACTTTGACTCATTTACCGATTTCATTAGGGTCATCAGGTGGTGAGATTATGTGTAGTAACAAAACATATAGGAGTCAATGTATTATAGTCAGGGATTCACCACATGCCCATGGGTGTGGATATCCTATGTAATGTCTTGATCTATAATGATCTATAGTGTATGAAGTCTCTGATCAGAGCTGTAGGATGTGCTTTAGGAAAGGAGTTTCCTAGTTGCACATGCGATGTTATTATAAGATACATCACATAGTTGTTGAATCAATATACAACTCTCGATGTACCAATGGTTGTAGATACTACCAGGATATATGAGATGAAAGGATTAGACTGTATGTTAACCATAATTGATTGGTTATTATAGACATTATTATTTAGTGATATCTAAGAAGTTATAGGGCGATGTTGATAGATACTCTTACCATGATTCGTTGGGTGTTAATCAGAAATAGTTATGACGTCCTTTAATCAAGTAGTTGATTATATGATAGAGCTATTAAGGGTATGCCAAATAAAAGATGAGCATCTTCCTAAATCATAAAGAGTTACGAACCTATGGCTAATTGTATCCCTAAACAATTGAGGGTCACACAAGTATTGATTTCTCTATTTCCCGTTGAGAAATTTAAATAGTTGAATTTGGTGAATAAAGTTTGATATGGTCAAATAGTGAATTGATAACTAAAGTTTGATATGATCAAATGTTATCATTAATTTATATGATTATGAGGGACTCACATTATTTGGTTTTAGAAAAGTGCTAATATCCAATGGGTCAAGATGGAAGAATGCACATGGCTAAGTATAATTTGTTAGACAAATATCTCTTCATTATCCTTGGAGAGATAAAGAGACACAACTCTCTGTATCATCCTTGGAGAGATGAAGAGACACACATCTCTTCAACTTCTTTGGAGAGATGAAGAGACACAATCTCTTCATCTTCCTTAGAGAGATGAAGAAATACACATCTCTTCATCTTCCTTGAAGAGTTGATGGGCTATGTAAAGAGAGCGGTTATCCTGGAGTGAGGGAGGAGAAAGAAGTGCGTGTGTTCTTTTTTTAAGTTGTTGCCCCCTCTTAAGAGAAAAGGATAGATATCTTCCTTATCTTCCATTGAAAGAATCGCATCTTCTTGTGTCGTTACGACCATCTTGATGAAAAATAACACTCGATCTCTAGTGTGATCAAATGTTGGAAAGGGTACTCCTATCACAGACCGAATTAGACAGAGGAAGCACAAGTTCAAGACAAACAAAGAAGAATTATTTCCCTAGATCCGAAACAGTTGGAGTCATCCCCAAATAAAGGTTGTTTATGAGGTATGTTTTCGCTTATGTTTTGATTAATGTGTACATTGATGCATATATTAATAGTTTTATTTAGATTATACTTTAATGATTTAGAGTGTTTAAATTAGATAGTTTTGCATATCTAAATAAAAAGATTAAATTGACATTAGTCATGATAATTTATCTTTATTATGTTTCAAGAATCTTACTTGAATGGTTAGATTATAATGCATACTTAGATTAAAGTTCATGCTCATGTTTGTTTTATAAAATCCATATGAGCACTCTTTTAATTTAATTGTTAAATCATAAAATAAATTTTAAACTTCCGTTATGCATAGAGGTGTAAAAATGTGATGATCGAATTTCACATTCAGTACTAACAGTGGTATCAGAGTGAGGTTCATTATTTATCGTATGAATTTTGAAACAAATGCATATATGCTGTGTAATTATTCATTTTTGTAGGAAATAAGGAAGCATTTGGTTTCTATGTTTTTTATTTTCATTTTTTAGAAAACATACGTTATTTATAAAATAGTATTTAGTTTATATTTTTCACCTCTATTTTCTAGAAAAAAGAATAGTATTTTCTAAAAAAAATAGAGAATGACTAAAGTCATTTTCTATTTTTCAGAAAATCCATATTTTTCAGAAAATAAAAATAAAAATAGGGATAACCAAACATATCCTAACATTTTTTTTGTATTTTCCATTTTCTTAGAAAATACTCTCTCTATTTCTAGAAAATAAACATGAAAAATGTAAACCAAATAGTATTTTCTAAAAAACTACATTTTCTAAAAAAATAAAAATACAAAACGAACAAACCAAACACCCTCTAAGGTTTTTTAGTCACCAAATGCTATCCTATGATGCTTAAACTAATTTTTTAAAAAAATGGGATTAAAGTTAGAACATTTTCAAAAATAACAACCTCTCCCTCGATTAAACCTCAAAACAGTAAATTAGCCCTCTAAATAATTATTTATTTATTTTAATTAAGTTTATATAATTCAATAATAATTTTATAACATTAAAAATATAGCTAATCCATTCATTTAATTAATTTTCTAATCAATGGCGACACGTTCCTAAGCAACTATTGAGTCCTCATTCCTAAGCAAACGCTCAGCATACTCCGTGCTAATTGCAGTTTTTAGCACGTTCGGAAAAAAAAAATTGTAGTTTTTAGCAGAAAAAAAAAAAAAAGTAAAGTCCCGTAAAAATTTTTAATTAACTTCTTAATTACCCTGGATCGTCTGTCATGCTTTTCGATTTACCCTGGTAATTAATAAGAAACTTCCGTAATTTTAGAGAGACGCGAAAGTACAAGCCTATGGGGTCGCTTCTGCAACTGGATAACCAACACTAAAAACCGTCTTTACATTGGATGTTTCGGTGTTTTGATGATCCCTACCTTATTGACCGCAACTTCCGTATTTATTATCGCCTTCATTGCTGCCCCTCCAGTAGATATTGATGATATTCGTGAACAAGTTTTTGGTTCTCTATTTATGGAAATAATATTATTTCTGGTGCCATTATTCCTACTTCCGCAGGGTCCGTCCACTCAGAGATAGTTAATGAGGTTAACTGGATTAATAATTTTTTTTATATAAAATATTCTGCAAGGATGTTGGATTTCTAGATCGTTTGCCGTGCTTCCCGATTTACCCTGGTAATTAGTAAGAAACTTTCGTAGGGTGGGTCCATCCATTCAGAAATAGTTAACTGAATTAATAATTTTTTTTATATATAAAATATTCCACAGTATTTGCAAAAATTCCAAACAAGTTCTCTGCAATATATCCATCCTTATCCTCCGACGTTGCCTGAGCTAATTAGACATGGCCGGCCACTGATGATCAGCAGAAAATCACTAGATCTCAAATTCTTTGTGAACAAGACCAAGAAGGCAAGAACTGCGTTGTTGCTTTTGTCGTCGAATCGGACTTGGATTTTCCAGATGTTCTCCTCAGCTTCCTCACGCTGCCTGTTGGCACCGTCGTCCGTCTTCTAAATTTATTACACAATGGAAAAGATATCCCCCCAAATTTTCAGTTCCTCCTCATGTAGAAAAAACAATCTCAATCGAGGCGTTTGACAAGTAGAAGAGGATCTACTACAGAAGAATCAAGCTGGCCCTTGTGGGGAACAAGCTGCTTTTTCTATGATAATTGTGTGCAAATCCTAAATCTTAAAGCCTAAATAAACAATCTCGTAATCTCTCCATCATACCAACGCTTTTGTATGATAACCAGACTAAAAGGAATACCAAAGACTGGATGTATTGCATTCACCAAAATTATTTCTTCACAATATCATAATTCTTCTTTCTCAGTATACATAAATTAATTGTTCACTTATATATATTGATCAAGAATATTTCTAGACATTGTACAACAATCATCACCGAATAGATTATGTTACAGATCACACCTTCCGGGCTAGTGTCCTCTGCTTTGTTGCATGTTGTACAACTTTTTCTTCCACATGAAGGCCCTTCCTTCGCCTCACAGAATTCATAAGCTTCCTTGCGGTGTTAGGAAGAACACTGGAACCGTCTCCAAATTCCTCAATTTCTTCCTCCGTCTTTGGAACAAAAAAAGGGTCTTCTGGTAGTTCCTCCCAATGGCTAAGAACAAGCAGAGCACTAGCAGCGCCTGAAGTCCTTTTCCTGAGCTCGTCGGCAAACCCAAAACTTTCTGCAACAGGGACGTAAGCGTGCACTGTAAACAAGGAGGAGCCTTCCTGCATTTCTTCCTTCAATACTCTAGCACGCATCTTTCCAAGAACTCCATACATCGCTCCCAAGTATTCTGTTGGCGTAGTCAACTCACAAAAGTACAAAGCTTCCACAAGCCTAGGCTTGTTTTGAAGTACCGCTGCCCTACAAGCTTCCTTAACTGCAGTCATTACTTGCCCGCTCAACATTCCATACTGATCAGACTGACTTGGAGCCTCAGAACTTTCTTCGAAGAGATAAGGCTCAACTAGAAATGCCAAACCCCACAGGGGCTCATCGCATAAAGGCCCAGCAGCTGTTGCTAACTGAAACCCAGACACGATGCTGCTTTTAAGAGCTTCTGCTTCTCGATACAGTGACTCAGTTTCTTCAGTACTCAGAGAACTTGTACCAGATTCTAGACCATCATCACTAAAGAACCCTAATCTTTTAGAAACATCACACGAACCCTGTATAAGAATACCCTTTTGACCTAGACCGAAATTAGAAATGTTGCTTGCTTTGCAATCTGGTGCAAGAAGAACATTTGGCCCCACGTGTGAAGGACCAAGTGACCATAACCTCCCTAGATATTCAGACCACACTCTGCGATAGCTTTCGACTTTGTCTTTATCATTTTTCACAGAAACACCTTCTAATTCACTTTCTATAGCATCAAGTATTCTCTTTCGGACAACTCCAACAGCTTCACCATCATCCTGAGCAATGTGAGAGCCTAAGGTTCCATCTCTCTTTCTAGATTGCCCTTCCAGAAAATCTCCCAAAATATCAGAACATTCCTCAAGAACCTTTGTTAGAGTTTTAGGAAGTTTCATGACTTGCACCCTTAAAACACATCTACCATTTGGGGTAGTTCTCTCAACATATTCAGTAGAACATAAAGAGACCTTTGAATTCTCTATTAAATTAATGCCCTCCCCTTCAATGGTCTCTTTAAATGAGACAAGAGGGGGTGAAACTTCCAAGCTAACCTTGGCAAATCTTTCTTTCAAGTCCTTTATGCATCTATCGAGGTGAACCTCTCCAGCGGCTGCAAGCACTTGCTCACCTCTGGAAGAAACAGTTATTTCTACAAAAGGATCTGCACGATTGAGAAGCCTTAGTCCCTTCAAAAGTGCACCCATGTCTGCTGGATTTGAAGGCTCAATGGCAACCCTAAGAGTAGGTGCCACTTGAAACATCATACTAGAAAAAGGCCAACAGTATCTCGTAGATGAGAGAGTTGCACTCTTCAAAATATATTGACCTAGTCCTTGAATTGCAATGACATTTCCTGCACTTGCTGATGAAACTGGTAACAAACCCTGGCCCATCATTAAATACATAGATTGAAGCTCAGCTTCTTGTACATGTCTGTTCATGGATTCTCCTTTCAGCGGATCATATACAGATGAGAGCACAAAGACTTTCTGCCCTGAGTGCAGTACCCCACTAAAAATTCTTGCAAATGCAAGGAAACACTCACCAGATTCGCTGGCTTCACCAGTAAGTTGATTGTTTAAAAACTCTCCATTTGGACCCTTTGTTGGTAGCATCTTAAATGGCAGAGCAAACATTTTAGAAACAAATGCTATACATGGAGCATCAGCCCTAGAGTCACAATACTCAACACATTTCCTCACATTCTCGGCTTCAGAAAATATATCATATAGATTGGAATCATTTACCACTAGCTCCCTCTTAGGAAGCAACCTGCAAATGCGAGTGGCTTGGGCAAAAACAGGGTCAGGCATGCACTTGACTACCATTGATAGAATTGTGTCTGACAACGGAAGCCAACGGCTCAAGACAGCCTGGAGAACCACCTTTTTGTCCTTGTTTTCAAGCTCCCTTTGTGGCACAGACAAATTGAAGGAACTTATAACCTTGGAAAGCATCCTTATATCTCCATCAGCTTCTAGAGCAGCTTGGTAGACCTGCCACAGAGGGTTAAGCACAAACTTCACAAACATTGGTTGAGGATCTTTACTAACACCTTCTATCCCCTTTTTCCCCACGATCATCATTTTCTTTGTATGGTAATACCATGGTCCCCATAACCCCTTTATCAAAGCTGACATACTGAATTGAAGCTTAGAAGCATAAAATTCAGCAAAATGGTTTATGCAGAAACCCCAACCATCCAATGCACAAACAAATGCAACGTTCCCCTTTGGGGGTTGGAACATGTCTTCCTCATCATCTTCCACTTCAACCAACCCTTGATCCACATCCCCTGATGTCCCAGCAAGAAGAGAATCGACCTCAGAAAGATACTTTTCAGACTTATATGCACTCACTATTGCGTTGACTTCATGAACTATCCTCTGTAATCTGTTATAAGCTTCCATTGGATTCAATTTAAGTTCAGTAATTAGCCTGTCAATCTTGTTCAAGACCAAGCAAGGAGTCAACTTCTCCACCCAAGCCTGCCGAAGGACTGCATGTGTCTGGATATGAACTCCTTCAACTGCATCAACCAAAACTAAGGCCCCATCACTCAAACGTGCAGCTGTTGAAACCTCACTACAGAAATCCATGTGCCCAGGGGAGTCAATAAGATTAATATTGTAGTCCTTGTAGTGGAGAGCAATGGAAGAACTTTTCATAGTGATAGCCCGTCGTTGCTCCTCATCAAGGTAGTCCATATACCTCAGTCGACCGGCAAGCTTTGGGTGGAGGACCCCACCACCACATGCAGCAATCAGATGGTCAGCAAGGGTTGTCTTTCCATGATCAACATGGGCAAGGATGCAAATGTTTCGGATCTTACTGCAGCTCAAATCACCCATCTATCTGATAGGACTTGATATGGATTATTAATAGAAAACAACAGCAGCTTCGTCTCTCAACTGCAGACTAAACTTGAATCCATGAAAACAGAGAGCTAAATAAGTATTCATATATATCCATATTTTCAACTAAGTCTAAGGTTAATCAGAGACGAAAATGACAGAATTTGGAAGATGATTGGCCATATCACAATAAATGAAAATTCTGATCAATAAGCATCCAAAGGAAAACAGTATAGCAAATAACTTCAGTCAATATGAGAGTACCTTCTTGGAAGCTTAAGATACTTGTGCAAACTGTAGGAGGGGCTTCTCCCCGTAGAAATCAGAAAATGCTTCTCAACTACTTGCTCAGCATGAGCTAAACTCTACACAACCCATAAGTTAAATATGTAAGAAAGTGTAATGTTTGTAAATTCAACATGTAGTTTGATTGTGGTTCTAAATCAACTAGTGATGTACATTGCCAAATTTTTCATAATTATTTTAATATCTGTTATATCAGAAAGAATCTGAAAAGGCAAATAAAAAAAATGGGGGGAAAAAGTTATAACATTGTTCAATAAAACATGTAAAGAAAAGTATAAAAGGAATGTAAATTGTTACAAATCTGATTCATAATTGAGCTGAATTTTCAAATAAGTGAGGTCACATCTTAGACATCAACTACAATTAACTATATACAATGAATTCAATAACTCGGAATTGTTTGGATGTGTTTTGGAAGTTCAACATGATGATGAAAATTGAATGGTACAATGTCAAAAAAATCATTTTCGCAAACAACCATTATCAATTTTCAGAATATCATGTTTGAAAATTTTAAGTAAGAAGGCGGTGACAGAAAACAGAAGTTTTCTTTACCAACTAGTGGCACCAGTGCAGAATCTCTCCTGTGAGTGGGACTGTCCAGGTGGAAACAGGCGACGATCTGAAGATAAATATGTGGCCACAAAAACGAACTCGCACTGCGTGGATGGATGTGAACACTGACGAGTTCAAGCAGGTGAGGTAGACCAAGAGAGGGAGAGGTCTAGCAGTAGTGAAGGGGGCGTTATAGAACCAAATAGGGTTGAGCGAAGGGAGTAAAAGTACGCATTCCATTAATGGATTAAGGATTTAAGCAGGGGATTGAACTGGATTTTTTTTTAAGTTGCATAAAATTATCAACTTTTTACCGAACCCATTAGATAAGTTTCCAAAATATCCAAATGGCATACCCTAGTTTCAAAATTACAAAATCGCATAGCAACTTTCCATTTTACCCTCATCCTCAAATCGATTGGACTAGAAAAATAAATCAATCGACTGATTTTTTTCAATCCATTCAATTTCTTTCTGTGTTCGAAAAATCCATTAACCAGTTTCGGTCAAAATCGACTGATGGACCTAGAGACCTTGGAATGATATGAAGTTAATTCCTATGTGTTCGTCTAGTTTCCTGATTGTAAAAATACTATCAGACATCAATTTAACCTAATATATAGAAAGCAATGACTTTTGGAACATGAATGTGTTTGAAAAACTAATTCGTATTCTAAAAATCACCGCTCTCAATCTATTGTGTTAAATTGATGTTTGATAGCAATTTTACAATTAGGAAAACTAGACGAACACATAGAAACTGATTACGTATCATTCCGATGTCTCTAGGTCCATCAGCCGATTTTGACCGAAACATAAATTTTTTAAACACAGAAAGAAATCGAATCAACTGGGTTGGCTGATTTTTTTTCTAGTCGAATTGATTTGAGGACGAGGGTAAAATAAAAAGTGTGTATGCAATTTGACAATTTTGAAATTAAGGTACATGATTTGGATATTTTGGAAACTTATGTACTGGGTTCGGTAAAAAGTTGATAATTTTATGAAACTTTTAATAAAAACCCAATTCTACCCTCCGCTAAAATCCCTAATCCATTAATGGAACGCGTACTTTTACCCCCTCCGATCAACCCTATTGGTTCTACAACGCCACCTTCACAGATCGCCGCCTGTTTCAACTTGGGCAATCCCACTCACAGAAGAGATTTTGCACCGGTGCCACTAGTTGGTAATGAAAACTTCTGTTCTCTGTCACCGCCTTCTTAAAATTTTCGAACATGATATTCTGAAAGTTGATAATGGATGTTTGCAAAAATGATTTTTTTTGACATCGTACCATACAATTTTCGTCATCATGCTCAACTTCCAAAACACATCCAAACAATTCTGAGTTATTGAATTCATTGTATATAGTTAATTGCAGTTGATGTTTATGACGTGACCTCAATTTATTGAAAATTCAGCTTAA
>JBAMIB010373497.1:0-10834 GCA_037177415.1 Kaempferia rotunda | reverse complement strand
CACTTCCAGGGGTGGGAAGACCAGAGTAAGAGTAACGGCACGGTCGATGGGCTGACGGTCACCAGGGTCAACAGTCAGGACCGCCGGACCGGACCGGGTTGTTACATTTTTCATACGAATTAATTAAGGTATGTTAAGATGGGATAAAATATCCTCTAATTTACTTATCTATATTTTCTCGTAGAACAATTTAAGACGAGCGATATCATCTTTGCTCCAATAAACAGTGCAACAGATAGCGGTCGCACGTGGTTGATAGAAGTGACTAGCTATAAAATCACAAAATTACAACTAAAGCCATGTCTTTAGTTCCTTAATTACCTTCTAACATTTTAAGCCAACTCCATAAAGTCGAATCCAAACCAATACAAAATGCCAAAGAAAAATATCAAGACCACATATCGTACAAAAATCTATTAGGTTTTATGGAGCTCCCGTGACTATGTGAATCTAAATTTTCGATCATTTAATTCGATTTAAAAAATTTACCACCGTCATTAAATTTGGCCAAGAGTATCCTTTAGTACTGCCTCTTGCCAGCTTCCATTCCTTCCCACTCAGTAAAATTATCACTCACTCACTCACTCACTGACAACTAAAATACAAGTGTGTTTCGTATGTATATGTGTACATGCTGCAGTAGATTTGGAACTTGTGATTTTATTTTATTTTATTTTTCTCCTCAAGTTAAAGTCTAGGTGAAGTTTATTATTTCAGTTATTTTATAGGCTAAACGATTGCAATTTTTATAATTTTTTTAAGTTTAATTGTTACAGTAACAAACACTACAAGCCTTATATATGCGGAGATGAAATCCTTTGATCCATAATTATATGATTAGGGATAGTTAACACCTTAATTTTTGATCAGATTGAGGTCGTAATTCAGCCACAATTACTTGCGGTACATTGATTGATTCACTCACTCATCTATATTGTAGTTTGGATCGGGACGGATGACCGGAGGCCGCCCGAAGGCCGATGGAGATAGGAGGGTGGCGGGGCTGCTGGTCGATGAGGGGACGACCTCCGCCCGCTAATTTATTTCTCCTCTAATTTTTTTCTTGTCTAAATTGTTGCTCTAGTATTGAAATCATAACTGCTACAACTACAACTGAGAGGGATTAGTTAATGATGTAGCTAGGAATGATAGAGCAAAATTAGAAAGACCATAACTTTTGATTTATATATTAGAAGTTTAGAACGAGATGTTCTTTTTTTAATTACAATTCTTTTAGAGATTTATATTTATTATTGGGTGAAACCCATTACTAGTCAAGTTTTGGATTAAAAAATATCATTTAGGGTATTTTTAGAGATTCTGAATTTTTTTTACTATTTTTAATAATTTCTCATTTATTCATCAGAAATGAACTCAAAGATACACTTATTGGATTAGTTTCTCAATCCACACTTGGGTTTTATTAGAAATGAACTCAAATATGCACATATGATTGGTTTCTCGGCTCAAAATCATATTTATTTTAATAAAAATGAACTCAAATATGCACACACAGGATTAGTTTCTCAACTCGGACCCGAATTAGTTTATTAGAAATGAACTCAAAGATGCATATATCGAATTAGATTCTCAATTTGTAATTGTCTTAGATTAAAAAAAAACATATTTTTCGAGGGTTACAAAGAACATATTCATCTTTATTAATGTCTGTTTTCACATTGTAGTAGATACTTTTACGTAGCTATTACAATTATTAATATAGTTATTGTAGTTATGGTTGTGTAGTTACTACAACTACAACTATTATAAATATAGTAACTATAGTTTTAGTTTCATAACTGCTACAACTATTATAATTATATCAATTAAGGTTGTGTGGCTGCTACAACTATGAGTATAATAGTTATAGCAACTACGTACATACAGTTGCATAACTACTATATATAATAGTACACCTACAACTATTCGTAGTAGTAGTATGAAACTGTAGTTGTTAGAATTGTGTAGTAATTTGCCAACTAAATATATTTACTCCAATCCGATCATCCTAAATCAAAATTTAGGCAGGGGTGTATGTGTTAGAAGCAATTATCATATGAGAAATCACAAGCATAAACATACCCTGGATGAATATCTATTTGATAATAAATCAAAATAGAGTACTCACCCCAACTATTCATTAAAAAAACCATTTTCTGATTTTTTTTTAGAATAAAATATTTTTTGATTTTTTTATATATAGCGCTGATAAGAAAAACAACCAATAGAAAATAAAAGGCGTTTAAAAAAAAAGAAAGTCAAGACGTGCTATTTCTTTCTTAAATTAGCTATCTATGCGGTAACGAAAGCTGCAAACTGCATGCGCCAAAATCCGTGTCCATGTGCTACTCGTAATCATCGTAACTACCACGGCATCAGTCCATCAAATCACACTCCCACTGTCCGGTAAACCCGTACTCACGTCCAAAAGCTGTTTCATAGGGTCCCGTCGTTTCCGTCCATTCAGGACGTCGGGTACGTTTTCGGTACATTATCTGATCGTATACGGAAAAAAGAAAACGTTCCCGGTTGCTCCTTTCGCGGTAATAACGGCGTTGGCGCCGAAGGCAAAAACGGGGCGGAGCGGCAGTTATAGCGTCGGATCTCAATCTTATTCTCACCGCGTAGGACTTTAACGACCGATTATGACATTAAACGCACATTTATGAGACGGTTCAGCTATCGTTCCTGATTCGCACAAATTGGCACTTAATTAGGCCTCTCTTTGATAATGTTGAAAATACGGGCGTCCATTTGATAAAACACTGAAAGGAGGGGTATAAGTACGGGGACTAATTTAAGAAAAAGTAGAAATCTAGGGGCTTAATTAAAATTAAACTCGATGCCAGATCAGACGGTGCAATAATGGATGAAAAAGCGAAGCTGGTAACTTCCGGTGAGAATACCGCGTGCTGTCGAACTCGGCGCGTGCTGTCCAATTAATCAGGGAGATGGAGCGCCAAAGTAAAGGGCGAAAAAAAAAGCGATAAAAAGCCGACGGTGTTCTTACCTGCCTCTCTGTCTCTGATATTAACTACTATTTAACTCTTCTACCGCTCGTCCTTTTCCATGCGACTTGGATTCTTTGTATTCTTGATAAAGTTTTAATTTTTACCAAAAAGTCGACGATCGATGGCGAATTGGAGAGCGGTAGATGGCGATGATGATGGATCGGTGCTGGAAGAGCGAGATTGATGTATAGATTGGATTAGATTGGGTTAGATCGAGGTCGAGGAAGAGGGTGAAAGCTAGAGGGCCCAGAGGAGGGCGAAAAAAAAATGAAAGTTCCCGCCCATCGGCTCTCTTGAAATCTAGTAGATCAGAGCAGCACGGGAGTGGAGGCAGGCAGGCGGCCAAGCACGAGGAGAGAGAGCGAGAGATAAGAAAGGGAGGGAGAGGACAGATGATGTGGAAGTGAGCTTTAAGCACGCTCTGGGGCAAGGTGTCCGGGGACGAGATGGATACGCCCGAGCGGAGCAAGGTCGCCGGGACGCCGATCTCCAAGTTCGAGGTAATTTGCGCCTCATGCGGTTTCGATTGATCTGGGCTCGCATGATTTTCTTTGTTTGAGGGTGGATTTGTGAGTCTGCTTACTTTCTGCTTGATTTTGGTTTATCGAAGGGAAAAGTTTGATTTTTACTCATTTTTTGTTTTTGGTTTCGGAATTGGCTCGGTAATTGGTCGCATTGTGAAGGAAACTTTACTTAGCAATTCATGTTTGTGTAAATTTGGAATTCAAACTGCTTACTCTGTGTATTCAACTTTTCCTGTTACGTTGAGGACTGATTCAAGTGATATTTGTGCGAAAAATTGTAATCGTTCGTTAAGCGCTGTTGTTCCTTCCTTCGATCCTCACTATATGGGTGTCAAAAATTGAGTTATGTGTTGGTTATTGTGTAACATTTTGTTTTTTTTTCTTTTTGCTTCTCAGTTTCTTTCTTCAATTATTTATGGTATACAACGCAGTAATTTCGGTTTAGTGCTTTATTCGGTCTCCAATTCACTCGATCTTGATGGGAGAAAACTTTGGTTTTGTGCATTTATCCCCTTTGCCCTCTAATTCTATGGCGTCCACCAGCCAATCAATCCATCCTGAAGGTTTTATGACGAGGGAATACACACTCAAAATGATTAGTTTCACTTTCATTTAATTAGGGAATCTGCTTTTGTCGCGCTATGCTCAGTTATCCTGGCCAAAGATTGATCCCGTTTTAAGTTCTTGTTTGTTCTGTTACGCTTTGCTTTCTTGCCAAAAAGGCGTTGGTTTTTCTCTTTATTTGATTTTCTTTGTTCAATTTTTGCTCGTGAGTAGAAAAGAGCGATTGTTTAGCCATTATTCAGGAGTTTAAAATGGTTTCTTTTCTACTGCGTTTGGTTGGAGATTTTGGTTCATGTGGTGATTAAGCTGAGTTGTCACTTCTTTTTTGTTTTGAGTTTTTTCTCTTGATCAATAATCTCTCATGCTATTTTGAACAATCTATAATGTTCTATGGTTTGCACTGGAGTCCTTTGGAAAAACTGTCTTTGATGCTTTTCCTTGGGTTGACCACCATAACTATACTGTCCTTTACACGATGGATAGTTGACCTCAAACCTCATTGTATCTGTTCTAACTAGAAATGTCCTCCCTTTATCTCAGTAACTAATAAGGTGTTCATAGCGATTGATATGCCAAATTCATTTGTTGTTTCACACACTCCACACCCTTTTCAATGTTTTGTTCTCGTTTTGGTTTCACCTGTTAACTTACTTTTTTTCTTTCTTTTCTATTTGCAGGATTCACCAGTTTTTAACTTCATCAATAGTTTGTCTCCAATACAACCTGTGAAGCCACAAGATTCGCTACACATTGCACAAACTTATCAATCACTAAATTTTGCTTCTCTATCCTCAATATTTAGTTCACCACATATCAATCCTTTAAGGGAAGCTAGGCTCCTTGGAAGGTAATAATCAAGTTTGTACTTTGAGTTAACATATTTTTTAAACATGTCCATATTTCATGGTGGTTTTTATTACTGTACGCAGGGTTACTTCCACAAACTCTTTGAAAGAAGAAAATTCATCAGATAATGTCAGTGAGAGTAACTTATCCTCAGAGGCTTGTGATGTTGTTAGGCCATCCAGATTCACAACAAGTGTACAAGAAAATTATGTAATAACATGTTCACTCAATGAAGCTACTGTTGATCCTCCTGATCAGTGCCCAAGTCTTGCTGGTACATTTCCTCAGTCAAACCAATATCACTCTGGTAGTCCTGATCATAACACGACATCTTGTCATGGTTTTCAAATGGACGATAAGCTATTCATTGATAATACTTCAGTAGATCTTCATTTTATTCAAACTGGTGTGGAGCGGCGCAAGATTTTGTTTGCTACAGAAATTGGGGTTCAGGAAACTCATCCACTTGATTTGACTAAAAATGAAGCATTAGGTTGTGACTGGGAAAGTTTAATCGCTGATGATGGTGAAGGATTGCTGATCTTTGATTCCTCCACAGAATTGGAGGCTCAAATCGCAGAGGCTGAGAAAGCCGTGGATAATGATGGGAGTATCTCTGTTCCTCTATTGACAAATTGCACAGAGAATGTTGATTGTCTACAGAAAACACAACCTGATAGCTCCCACGGTTCTTGTGTCCATAATGTCAACAATGACCCTTCTCCTAGTTGCACTGAAGGTTGCAATATCGATCCTGAAGCAGATGATCCCAAAAATGTGACTTCTGGCATTTGCCAGGATAAGGTAATGCTGAGTGATATATTTTTTTAAAGAAAATGATATTTTTGTATTTGCACCATATTGGAAACATTTTAGTCATTTTTCATTGTAAGTCAAGTATAATTATTCTTGTTTTGTCATTTTCCTTCTTTCTAAATGTGTTTATATATATCCATTATTCATTCTCATTTTAGTTTCTTTACTAATTGTGTATATTTTTTGCTATGATCTCTGAGATTTTTGGTCTTTCCTATTTAGTTATCATTTATGTTTGTCATAGAGGAAGAATCAATTGAACAATCAAGGATGTTGATTCCTCATGGATTTCTGAATAACTTGCTAGATACTTGAGATCTTTTCTTATCTAAGTTGATATATCTATTTCCTCCCTCCGCTTCCCCTCATATCTTGTTAAGATTTTATTTGAGGTTCCTAACCAGATTGTTTTCTTGTCCTTTAGTTTTTAATTGTCAAATATCACTTTATCCTTCAAAATTTTCAAAATTTCCATTTTATACTCTAGAATTTAGAAATTACATTTTAGCATTGAGACTTTTGAAAACAGTTCACTCTGCTCCATCAGCTTAACATTGTCTATGCAAGAAAACGGTCAATGGCATAGTGAAATGGTTTTGAAAAGTTTGGGGAGGTTCATGTTAAACAATTTTCAAAAGTTTGGAGAGTAAAATGAAAACAGGGAAAAGTGAAACAATTGTCAAAGCTTTGGAGGGTATTGAATTTCTTATGGTAAAATGTAAAATTTGCTAACTTGGGAGGGAAAAGTGAAACTTCATCTCATTTTGATAGATATCTCATATCACATTTCATTCCTCTCATGAGGCATCAAGTAACTGACAAGATAGTCACATGTTTTAATAGTCGATCTGCATTCCTTTTTGCCTGAGATACATATCACGTCTTCTTTAATATCTAAGCAGTTGACTTTTAAAACAATTGGGATTTGTTATTTTGTTGTTTTTAATTTACATGTTTGAGAATGTTGTATCTAATATGAATATCAGTGGGCTCCTACCAAATGAGGTTGGGGGAATTTTGAATGGAATTGTGTACTAGTCTTCTTTTAGGGACAAAACCAGTTTGATACTAAGCTTCAATCACACCCTTCCATGGGGAAGCTTGGATGTGTAAAGATGTTCCTTGGTTTATCCTTGCTTTATAGGAGTCAAAGTTTATTAATTACAATATCATACAACATTTAGGGTATTTTATTTCATGTAATAAGTTTTAATCAATATGTATGTTAAATAATTGTTGCCATTTGTCTTGAAGGTTGGCATCCACCAACAACGGGGAATGCTCAGACGCTGTTTGGTTTTTGATCTTGCCTGTGTATCTAAAAGGAATCTCACACCATCAACCTCTTCCTCCAAAGGTAAAAGCATCTGTGGAGCCAACAATTTGAAGCCTAAAACTAGTCCAGCATCGTGTGCCTTGCCTGGGATTGGGTTACATTTGAATGCTCTTGCTACAACATCAAAGGATAAAGTGGTCAAAAAAGACACATCCGCATGTGGAAAACAAATAATCAGCATCCCAATTGATCCTTTTACATCAACAATAACTGAGAAGGACAATACAACAAATTCCTTGTCTGTTGGAAAGGATTCTGTCCCCGAGGATAATGAAGGCCATCTCCAGATTGTCCCTTATGATGATTCAAAGGATGTCACAAATAACAACCGCGAGGAGTTAGCTCAAGGTAGTCCAAAGAAGAAGAGGTATGTTTTATAAACTCCACTATGCCTTCGTTTGTAACTATATTAATAGTAACGGAAACTCATGATCCAGACGCAAATCACAAAACGGAGGCGATAGTGAAGGATGCAAGCGTTGCAACTGTAAGAAGTCAAAATGTCTGAAACTGTGAGGCCTCTTCATACTGATTTTAAGATTTATCTTTGAATTTTAAAATAGTAGAAGACCCTTTATTTTCACCTTGCTTTCTTAGCGTTGTGGAAATTATTTCAAACTTCTTTAAATACTTTCACAAGAAAGATTACTCAATGTCTTCTGTGATTGGCATGGAATATTTGACTTGAATCTTTGTAGTGACATGGAGATGTCTCATGCAGCTACTGTGAGTGTTTTGCTGCTGGAGTTTATTGTTCTGAGCCTTGTTCATGCCAAGGGTGTTTTAATAAACCCATCCACGAGGAGACTGTCCTGGCTACTCGCAAGCAGATAGAATCTCGTAATCCACTTGCATTTGCTCCAAAAGTTATTCGAACATCTGAATCTTGCTTGGAAGTAGTGGTAAACATTTCACTTTCTTTTCTATGAATTTCATTTTAATGATGTAGTTTCACATGATTTTAATGAGATCATCTTTTTAATACCTCTAGGATGACGATAATAGGACTCCTGCTTCAGCACGACATAAGAGAGGATGCAATTGTAAAAAATCAAATTGCCTGAAGAAATACTGTGAATGTTATCAGGTGTTGTAACTTTAGGAACCACTTGTTTTTCTTATATGTTTTCTGATTTGAGCTTATTTGTTTTCTTTAGGGTGGAGTTGGATGTTCAATTGGCTGCAGATGCGAAGGATGTAAGAATCTATTTGGAAGAAAAGATGGTGAGTCTCAATTTGTACCATCTATTTTCTTACATAACAACAAAACAAAACATATGCCTCAATTCTCGACATATTTTCCTTTGATTTGATCACTTTTCTGGGAGAAAATTATAGCAAAGCATTTGCAGATGGAAAATGATTATTCTTTGTTGATAATAGGATAAATCTTCACTTTTAAACTGATGAATTGTTTCTTCACACACATGATAAGTGAATGTGGAATATGATGCCATATTCATATTCACCATGTGGTTCATATTAGTGAGCTCAAAATAGGATGATATAACTAAAGTTCAAAACTTTAGTCCAAGTTGGGGGTTCTATCTCTAGCAAGAACGAGATGAACTGGTGACATCGAGAGCATGTTGGGTTGGATCCATACAACACAAATAACGGAATAGGAGGAAGAAGAGATAATCACCAAGAGGTGAGGTGATTTTAAACCTAGTTGAGATCGCAGTTGAAGCAGGGTGCTTTCTATTAAATTGAATCAAATAAAAAAATTTGGTTAGATTTGGGTTGGCTTTTGAAATCAATAGACATTCGGTTTGGGTTTGGTTTTACTAGCTAATTTTGAACACTGGATAATGCATTTCTGCTTTGCGAGCTAGGATTCAAAAATCTCATTTCGCAAACAATGTTTTAGGGGCAAAGCTTAACAAAGTTAGTTGCATCAAGAGTTATTCAAAATTTTCTACTTCTTGCAGATCACTAATGCCCATCTGATTGTTTTGAATTAAATCACACAAGATCTAGACCCCTTGAGCACAATTTGGTTTATTTCGGTCTTTCGACAGGTACTCTACTAAATGTTGAAGGAATTGATCAAGCGGATAAGGAACCTGACGCATGTGAGAAGGAAGACGATAAGGCAGAAGAAGGGCAACAAAACACAAGCATTCAGATTGAGCATCAAGCTCCTGGAAATGTTTTGCCCGCCACACCTTTACAAAGTAGCAGGTGAAGGATGCATATCTGTTCATGTTTCGGCTATTTCTGCACTCATGTTTCTCATCTGATGAGCAAAGATTTCTTTCTCAGGTTATCGGTTGAAATGCCATTTTATTCGAGTTCCAAACCTCCGCAGCCAATTAGGCTTTCTATCGGACGCACACCTGCATTCTATGGCACTCACATGATTCGAAAATCAGAATTCGTTATCCTTCAATCGAAGCTGGATAATGTCACCACAATCATAGAGGATGATGACACTCCTGCTATTCTAAGATCCACAGCAACTACCTCCACAGGTCTTAAGGTTTCCCCCAATGGGAAGAGGGTCTCCCCTCCACACAATGGAGCTGGATTGACACCGCCGAACCGCAAAGGTTGCAGGAAACTGATACTTAAGTCAATCCCCTCCTTTCCATCCCTGAGCAATGATGCTGAGCAATGATCCATTGAAGTTTCCTCTTTATAATATGAATGGAGTTAAAGTGATCTAACTGGCCTACTGAAGTAGTCCACAAGGATCATCAAAACCTCCATGCTTCGCGAGCTTTGAGCAATTTGTCCTTGAAGATTATACCAGATAAGTTTAGTTATGTTGCAAGTACTCTAGTGCTGTAATACGTGTTCATATAGTGCACTTGTAGCATGAATTCCTTGCCTGCTTGTTCATAAAATGTACCTGTAAAATGATTTTGCACGATCTAGAGTATGTTGATTATCTAAAAGATTATTGTAGTCTTCATCATTTTGCTCTTCTTGACTATAGAATAACTTGATTTGCTGCCGAGCATGATGATTCCTGAGTGAGTTGTGTCGGTATTCACTTACAGAGAACACTCCATCTTCATCATCTCTGTTGGAAGAGAAGTATTTCAGAAACAAGGTACACAGGCTCCTTGCAAAGCTTGTCGAAGAAATCGGCGACTTGTTCATTGTTGATAATGAGGGAGTCCCTAATGTAGAAAAAGAAAGAAAATAATATAAACTTAACTGTCAAGGATTTAAGTATCTTACCAGCCTTAGAATATATTTTTACTTGAAAAGAAAAGAAAAGAAATTTGGATTTTTCATTGACAATTAAGTTTACGAATTTCATGGATTGGAGCATGCGTGAGATGTAGATTAAGAATATTTATGTTGCGGGGGCAAAGCATGATGTTTATTCTTCTCAATGAACAAAAGGATACTTTGCTTTGCTTGTGGCAATGGCAAATGAAAGATGTTGATGATGGTCAAAAAGTTTGCTTCATGGTGGTGTGCATATAAAAGATAATTTGGCTCACTATCTCTCTCCCTGCCATTATATAAACTCATTCAGTAGCAAAGAAAATAAGAGGTTGAAGAAATTAGGTATATGCTTGTGAAATTGAAGCATCTATTGTTGCAAGTGCTACAATCGCCAGAGAAAGATTGATTTTTTATATGTGGATATTTTCTACATGCATGTTCCCCATATTGTTTCCCGTACGTGCATAGTTCCCCATACGGTAATACCAAATTTTATTACTTATTCATACAGTCGATACTTCACTAGTTAGATGCTATTTCAACTCAAGCGCCAC
>JBAMIB010373175.1:0-10838 GCA_037177415.1 Kaempferia rotunda | reverse complement strand
TTGTGTGTGGGAAATATTAATAGTTATCATATTTGACATATTATATATGAGTGTGTTAGTAGTTTAGTAATCAACCTCATTTTCAAAAGGCACGCGTCTCGGGCTCTAGGGAGCCCTTTGCGCCTCGTGCCTCTAATGACACTGTCCACTACTGTAGGGCCAAGTTGACCTGTAAAAAATTGTCAAACATGGTCTGAGTTGTAGTGGATATGACTAATTGTTGTTCTTGAAAGCCTAACCCTAAAGAAGGCTCTAATATCATGTTTTCCTTCTACTGTGGTAAAGTTATCTTTTTTCTACTGTATGGCAACTTACATAGGAACTCAAAGGAAAGCAGCAGTGATGCAATTATGCCTTGAGAATACAACATGTTATGTAATGCACATAATCCATTCTGGAATTCCTCCTCTTTTGAAGTCTCTTTTGGAGGATCATACATCTGTTAAGGTTAGGAACTAGCTTGATATGGCTATCTTTATGTTATTAATTCTCTTATTTGAATGTTTTTTTACCCATTCAATAGTAATCGATTGATTTTTTTCTTTTCTTTTTCAAGGTTGGAATAGGCATAGCCAATGATGCACGGAAGATGTCAAATGACTACAATGTTTGTGTTGAACCATTGGAGGATTTATCAAGTCTTGCAAACCTCGAACTTGATGTAGCTCCTAAACAATGGAGTCTGGCTTCTTTAACTGAATTTATCACATGCAAGCAGGTTTTGCAGGCAACTTGTCTCTTAGCTTAGCTTGTTAAGCTGTCTTGATACCATTGATGCATGCATTTATTACACAGTTATTCTGAACTTTAGTGATAATTGTTCAAAGTTGTGTGGAACAACATAAAAGTGATATATCTGTAATAGTTCACTCTAATTTTTTAATTGGCTGTCACGTTCAAAATCTTTGATGTGCTTGTATAGGTGAATAGTTCATGACTCACCTTTCTAAAGGTTCAATTGAATTAAACAGCTTGTTGCTGTATTGTTAGATTGCTCTGTTTTGTACCAATCGAACTAACATATGCTGCCCTATGACAACAATAAATTATGGGAATGAATATTGGATGTCGAGTCTTTAGCAGAATGGAAAGTGAATCTATTGGACTTCAACATTCAACAAGTAAAAAAAATGTCTGCATTGTTATTTATAGATTATACAATAGCATATCACTCTGTGTTTGCAGATTGTGTATACTTATTCAGTGCCATAATTCCATAAATAAGAGCCATTCAACATATTTTATTTTTCTGTATAGTTGGAAAAGCCTAAAAGGATTAGATTGGGAAATTGGGAAGCTGATATGTTGTCAAAAGAGCAGCTGCAGTATGCAGCTACAGATGCTTATGTGTCATGGTACTTGTATGAGGTAATTTGGAAATATTATCATCCATTTTATGGTTCTTCCCTTCAACAACCTTCTATACAAAAAAAGTTAATGATTAAGAATATCTTCTGCAGGCACTGAAAGGATTTCCAGATATAAGGGTTTAGAACAAATGTGGACAAGCAGACAACGAAACTACTGAGGCGAATCTGGATAAGCAACCGGTTCTTTAGCTAGTTTAATCTTTGAAGTGTTGGCTCTTCATTTTCCCATCTCGTTTTGCCATTTGAGTTCCTCGTAATATGAAGTATTAAGATCAATATTTTCCTTCATTATCACCTTCCTAGAATGGGGAGTGTAGCAAGACACTCAGAATGCTGGTAGGAAGAGTTTGTGTTGATTATGTTCATGATAATTATGCCATCAATGAATGCGACTTTTGTTGTTGATCAAGTAAAATATTCATGATGCCAACTCTGTTTCAAAACATTCATTGGGAACGTGAAAGATCTGTAAAGCAATTGTCATGCAAGTAAATTCTGGATGAAGATCATTTGTGCTGCGTCTTTGTTCATATTGATTATAGATTTCTCCTACAATTGGATGGAACATGGACTTTGTGATGCATATTAATTTGTTTGTGCTCGGAATCTCTACGAGTATTCATCGTGAACCACTTCCTGTTGTCTTTGCTTCAGCATGTTTCATAAAAGAGGTTGGGAAGAAATTGTGTCAGGAGGGGAAAATGGTAGGTAAATTCTCCATCAAAATGAGAAAGAATTAATGGTGACTTGAGGAAAAAACAGAGATCACAAATCAAAAACAAAATCAGAATAATCTATCTAAAACAAACCCAAAAAAAAAAATGAAGGAAAGAAGAGCAGCCTTCTCCTTTGCTAAAATTTATTCCAGAACCAGAACCAGCAGATGATTGTCAACAGATTCCCAGAAAATAAAAAAAAAAAAAACTCTGCTGTCGTTCCCGTCCCAATGAGAGAAGCTCTAAAGTCTCTCTGCGTTTCATGTAGTCGCCTGTTGCTGGTGCAGCATCATCAAGATTCTCATATCCTGACTAAGAAAGAGCTGTCGAACTATGTGAATCATGATGGTGCTGCACCTGCAAATATCGACTGCTGATTACAGAGCTGAAAGAGAGGAAGCGAGCAAGAGTAGCGCACTAAGTTGTATACTTCTTCCTCATGAGCCAAATATGTAGGTAGAGAGCGACAGATATAGAGAGAGGGAGGTGGAGGATGGAGGAGGACAGACAGATTAGATAGGGGTGAGCTCAGTGAAGGATTTGGATGAGAGCGACGGTAGGAAGAGAACAAAAGGAGCGACAGAAGCAAACAGGAAGAGCGCAACAGGAAGCTCGATCTCGAGATGCAACACGCGCACACGCACGCACGCACGCACGAGCAGCGGCTGAGTTGGCGCCTGGAGAGGGCCCCGGCCGTAGAGGATGACTGACGTGGATGGCTCCACCGAGAGCTCCAGCAGCATACCGCTGCTTTACTTTTGAATCAAAATGAATGAATTTTTGTCCGTGACGAGCAATGAATTTTTGTCCGTGACGAACAGACCCGTCAATTTAGGTTGGAGGCATCGGATTGACATATTTTATTAACTAATTTAAATAAATTAGATTAGAATTTTATTAACTTAAGTCGTCACAGACCAATCTATCTAGGCTCGCGAGCTGTATGAGTTGGTCTCCGACGGACGTATTAAAAATAAATGTAATTTAAATTTTATATCAATTTATTATTATTTTTACTATAATTTTAAAATAAAAATAATATTTTTTCATTAAACATGAATATTCATTATGTCCATTTATATTTAAAATATTTTTTATATACATTTAATTAATAAAATTTTTGAAGTAAAATGTCCTAATCCGCAATCCTCCTTAGATTGGATTGGAAATTTCTCAATCCGTTAAGATGATGGATCGGCCAGCCTCGCTAAACGGCTGGCTCGTCACGGACCGATCCACCACACCACGGATTGACCCGTCTGATAGCTCTAGTGACAAGAGATGATAACACTAATTCCAACCTAATATTATTAGCTCTCTAATTAAATATAGATAAAAAGAAAGACAGCACGATGCACAAAATTTCTTTAGCCTTACCTGTTTTTTTTTAAAATATATATAAGAGGATATTTTTAAGATTCAAATTCTTACCCTATAGGTCACAAGGTAACAACTTTACCGTTAGACCAAAACTTCCTCCGTGAAAATACTATCAGCTCTCCCATTAAATACATACTGAGAAATCATGAAACAATATTCTCCAATTAAATATATACAGATAAATAATGAGAAAAGATTGCCGGCTCTCCAATTAAATATAAATCATGAAAAGCTTCATAAAAAATAATAGTGCATCGAAAGATGAATGAAATTTCTCAATATTATAAAAACATGATGAAATAACAAATCTTCTTCAGGAATCAAGATTGCCACTGCTATATGTAAATTTTCTCAAAATATATATAGACATTTGATACGCCCGACTCCCGCCTCGAGCCATTTATCACAGCGATCAAGATGTCCAAACGTTGGTTGTTTGTTTATCTATTGGCCAATTTTGCTTGGTTAGCTAAGCACTGATTCAATACTATACACAATGTCGATTAATACAATAGGCATGCATCAACATCTCAATAGTGCATGGGCCAGGGACTCGACCCGGAGTTAGTGGTTAACATATGTGGTGTTGCCACCGTGGGATTAGCAAACACTCACTTTAACACGGGTAAAATTGAAACAGTCAAATACAATCAGAGAAACAATATGTCCATACGTTCCATACTTCCTCTTTTACTCCCGTATGTACTATTATTCATTACATCAGCCATCCTTTGAGGTATTAGACCTAGGCCTCCGCCTTGAAATACAAATGGAGAATACTAGTGCGAGCAGCACAAGAAGGAAAAGGCAGAAGAGGAACACCAAACGGCTCTTAGAGCTTGGATTTGGGAACTTCATTTTGTACGGTTACTTTAGCTTTTCTAAAAAGACCCTCTTGGGTTAGTGACATGATTAGCTGCAGACAGATGTATGTATTCAGGATTCAGAATTGTCTGTCATTACGATTTCCAGGGGATAACGCCGAATTACAAAGGAGCGAATTGATTACCTGACCGCTCTTGTTAAACATTCGACCAGTGCATAATCCACGGCCTCCGCTAGCAGATGAGCTCTCCATCTGCATCAGTCAAGAATGTGATTAAGAGCCCGGGAAAATCATGTCAGAGATTTTTGAGAAGAAAAAAATGGCTGTCTAATTACCCACCGCAAATAACAGCCAATCGTCTGCCCTTACAGGTCTATGGAACCAAATCCTAGAAATGAAAGAACTGTAAAGATCCTTTTCTTTAACCAATGACAGAAATAAACAATCTTTAAACCAGGGGAAGTAAACATGCCATCCAAACAACACAAGGAACTTCTGAATAATAGTTGAGAGTATTTATGACTAGTTCACAACTGAATGGAGATTTTGGTTTCCACTAAAGTAAGATATATTCTTCATATTTTATATGTTGTGCCGGGATTCAAACGTTTGAATTCGTCTCCCATATTCAAGTCGAGTAGTAGCATAGACAAACCTAAGTGTGCATGGATTATTCACAACTCACAGGATGACAAAGAATTTATGTGAGATGGCAATTATGTTACTTCATGCCTAAATAGCTGCATCATGGCAGTTTACATAATTCCTTTGTACATAATTGAAATAGAGTTGACTGCGAATTAAAATTTCAATTTTCACATCGGCAAACAAGATACTGGTATAATTTATAAGCAAACTAATAACATTGGTTGAAACAAACAAGGGCTTTAGACCAGATTAAGTTCATGTATGGAAGCTATTGGTTACCATGTAATGCCTACTCACTAAAGCACTCTTGGGAAGGATTAAGTTCCTAGACTAGTTTACAAAAGTATTTGGATCCAAACCAAGAAAACTTCCACAGAGAGGATGTAGTCCAACTAGTGGGGCAGGAACCAAAGATTTTCATTATGGCAGATGTCACTCATTTCAACTAACCACTTCAGTAATTCCATCGAGCTGTCTTTGAAGACCATGATATCTTTGAAGAGCAAAGATTCAACAATTTCAATAATTACAGAACATCCCATCAAGAGCAATGTTTAATAAACACAATAGCTAACGAACCAATACCTAGTTTAGGTGGTTAACCCAGTCACCTAGATTTTAACTCTGGTTTAATCCAAATCAAAGAGCTACAAACTGCATGATATCCTTTCACTGCTTAGGAACAGAATTGGTCTTATTTGAAGCTAATTAGATCCAAATTTAATCCTGGATACGAAACTAGGTCAATCAATTAGGACAATCATGTCCATGGCATAGATAAAGCCTATTAAACCACATAATTCTAATTCCACCCTTTACAGAGCTATTAAACTTGACATTTACAAGTAACATAGAGACAAATAAGCAACGTTATATTTAAGTTTTAAGAATATACGAGTGATCCAAGCTGAGAGATGCTGTCTTCGAGCCCCTCCTTCGGTGAGGATTTAGGCTAATGCCACCAAAGATAAGATCAGAAGCATATGCTACAACACACCTGGCAATCAGAAAAGATATTGCAAATGGTATAAAGAATGAAAAAAATGGAAGACCGGGACTTAGGAAAAGTACAATAGCAGATGAATTTCCATATCAAATGTCACTGATATAATGCTGATTGTGGGGTCCTTAATAACAATGCTCAACTATAAAGATCTATATATGTGAAAATTGCAAGGTCATGCATATAAATGGAAATGATATTCTATTTCTAAGTTAAAAGGTTATTGAATCATGAATTTTTTTGAAACATTCTCCTTTTGGTATTCAGAGAAAAACTTCAATTGAGAAGGAAAGATAGTGTTCTGTTTAGATGTTTGTTCCTCACTGAATTTTAAATGTTTGTTCCTCAGTTTTCCATTTAACCTCAATTGAGTTGGAATATTCTATGTGTTTCTAACACAATCAGCAATTTTTGTTTAATCCTCTAAACTTCAAAATTAATGCACGCCAGCCTGGCCAGTGAAAACCATGCATATTGCATAGGATTTTGCACGAGAGTAGGTTACACTAGCACAAAACCTCGTAATGCTATCCTTTACACATTAGGATTATGGGGGTCAAATCAAGGTTTAACATAATGCACCAGAGTTATGCTTTCTAACTGAAAGAAGACGGTTGTAGTTTTACATCAAGCCATACCCATATAATTTTGGTACTTATTTAATTTAAAATAAAAATATACACCAATTAAAAAAATAATTTCCATTAATATTTGAGAGCAATATGTTATAAATTATTATAAATATCTCATTGCGCGCATTAATAATGAGCATGAAACAAGAGAAAGAAAGGTACAAAAGTGTGTTTTGAAATAAAAAAAAACCCAAACATATGCACGCATTAAGATCAAGCAACTCATTGGCAAATTCTTCATGTTGCATTGGTGACTATAATTCCTCGTGGAGGAATCCATGGGCTTCATAACTTTGTTGTTTCGGCCCCACATGATGACCAACTAGTAAATTCAGGAAGTGCAAGTGGGTACTGATGTGGTGCCCCTACTACAGCAGAAGTTGGATCACCATGGGCTTTCAAAATTGCCCTGCGTGAGAATCGAACCCTCGCTACCAGGTTTAACGCCCCACCTATTACCGCTGCACCGTGCCCCGAGGGTTCCCAAACAATAACTTATGAACTATGATAAAATGATTCAGGTATTCTATTCAATAACTTATGAACTATGATAAAATGATTCTAGTATTCTATTCAATGAATAATCAAAGGACATGTTTTAAGATTAAAAAATAACCCATATTAAAGCACTACATGACCTAAACATACAGTAATCTCTAGTAAACATACAAGATTTGAAGTCCCTCACACAAACCTACAAGATGAGTGTGTGCATTAAATGTTTTAGTAATTTACCTATGCAAAGCTGGGTCATCTGTAAGTTTCCCTCTTGCTTTAAACCAATACTTCAACCTAACAGGGAATCAAAGTTTAAACCAAGAGCAATTTGTTCAATCAAATAGAAACTTTTCTAGGAAAGCAAAAGAATGTGAGCACAATAAACAGTTACCTTGGTTGAGATTGTTCCGAGAAGTTTATTGCATCACAACTTCTTATCTCTATAGGCCAGGGAATAAATTTTTTACTATTAATCTTGTTTCGATATTCCCTGTTAGTTAAAAGCTGTCAGTATAAGGATAAACATTTATAAACTATAAGGCAGAAACACATTACAAGGGATTATGAATTAAAAGAACAAATACATAACTGAGGATAGCATTTAATTATAAAAAAAATTGTGGATGTACTAAAGAATATCTTTAAAAAAAAATGAAGCAATAATATTAGAATTGAACCAAAAAAAGCTTTAATAATTAACTGCAGAGATAGTAGGGTCACAGGGGAAGAGCTTTGAAAATCCTGAAGCTCAATAGCTCTTCAGATAAGGGAAATGGAAATGGTGATTGTGTTTTTTCCACGTTCAATGGAATATAAAGGTCTTTGTGGTAGCTTAAGCACATCAATGAATTATGAAAATTGAAAAGAACAAAAACAGCAACGACAAGATGTAAATGCAAACTGTCTGAGAAAACCTATTGGATCTTAGGGTTAAGGTCCATGCTCAGAACATGACAGTGGAACGCTGGTTGTCATACCTTTTTCATCTGACCTTGCATTGGTTGGGTTTGTAAACACATTAAACAATATTTCCTAAGGTAAATTAAATTACATCTTTGTTAGGCCATATTCATCATTTTCATCAAGTTATGTAGACAGGTGTAAGACAGTTTACTAGTACATTAAAAATAAGTGGTCTTTAGGGGTACACAAGGATATATTTTTTTTTATCACTTTTCATAGCACTATTTATAAATTTCTTGGTTCCTTGATCTTCTTTAATCACAATCATCCAAATATATGCGAATTTCAAATAATACTCTAATTCACCAGAAATTTCACATTTCAAACTACACATACAATTAGACGATTAAGAAGATATATATATGCTTGCTGTTTGCCAGCAGCGGTAATCAGTGTTAAATTTTTAAGGATAAGCGAAGCATCTTATGGATGAAATGTTCATTTACCCTTTCATAATCATCCAAGTATACTGAGTTTACAAGTGTATTGTTCTTATAGACTACAAACAATGTCACTTGGAGTGAAGTACAAACAAAGAAATTTACAACTGGTAGTTACATGGGAAGGTTGGAATCTGATAGATGCCTCTCTCTTATCTCTTCTAGATTTGGGAGCTGCAATTGGAAACGTGATTTACATTTAGCATTGTCAAGATTAAAAATGTAAAGCTTACACTTACAGTCTCTGGATCAGGTACATGTGGCATGCAAACTTCCTGATGTTCAAATTCTTCAACCACTTTTTGCTGCATTGATAATGGAAATTTTGTTCAATATACTAAGCACATTGGATAATTATTCGGTGTCAACTACTTTTGTGTTTGAATAAAGAATAGTCAGACAATGCTAGAAATTGATTAATCAACAGCTTGCATTTTATTATTTTCTATCTTGATTTTATCCTGGAAACTATATTTTCCTGCTAGTGTATATCAGCTAACAATTTTCTCCTCCTTTAACTATATTTTCCTGCTAGTGTATATCAGCTAACAATTTTCTCCTCCTTTAACTATATTTTCCTGCTAGTGTATCTTCAACCACTTTCTGCTGCATTGGTATTGGAAAAATTATTCAATATACTGTAAAGTAATTCGTGATGTTCGGGTGTCATAAGCACATTGGAGATAATTATTGGGTATCAGCTACTTTTGTGTTTGATTAAAGAACAGTCGGACGATGCTAGTAATTGATTAATCGACAGCTTCTGTCTCTTTTTTATTATCTCCTATCTTGATTTTATCCTGGAAGCTATATTTTCCAGCTAGTGTATATCAGCTAACAATCTTCACCTTCTTTAACTAGTTTTAAGAATGATTGTCGTTCTGGCTATGTTATTTGTTGGATGTAGTGTTTGCCAACAGAGGTCTGATTTATTATTACTTTCTCTGATGCTGGACACTAGTGTAGTTATATTGTAGATTTGAAAGATGATATGGAGATAAAACTCTGTTCTACTCCCTTGGTAGTCCTCTCTGTCAATGTATCCCATTAATCAACATAGATATTACAAATGCATCCCTAGCATAAATGATAGTCACATTTAAGTCCGTAGCACTTCCCATTCAAATATTATAGAGCTAAACTTGTTACAGCTAACAGAATCTATTGACTCGTCAAAAGTCGAAACTGCTGTATGTCAGCAACCATAACATGGTGTGCCTCTTCATAGTGTAAAAGAGCAAGGCAAACCCATAGGTCTTACTCAGAGTGCTACTTATGGCATGATTAGTGTTTGATATACTAGAACAATGTTAAAGTGATAGAGTTATAAATTGTGGAGAAGGTTGTTTGATACTAGAGCAACATTTATATCTAAGTTGTTAGAATATATTTGCCACAATGCTTCACTAATGGATCCATGGGAGCACATGATAAAGTATTTTGTCATGCATAGTTGGATGTTTTCAGCAATGCTTGATTTGACTTGTGATTATTGAGTCAATCCATCTTGTTCTTGTGTGTTAACACTGTCATTCGTCTTCTATCTAGCTTTTTTATTTGTGAATCTATCTTCATTTCAAATAGGGGTGCAAACGAATGGAGCTGATTCGCGAGCTTTTCGAGCCGGCTTAAAAAATATTCAATTTGTATTTGAAATTATCGAATTTGAGCCGAACTTGAACAAGTTCAATAATTTTTATAAGTCGAATTCAAATCTATAACATTTTGTTCAATTGTTCACAAGCCGCTCGTGAGCCAAACTCGTTATTTTTACATAATTTTAATTTAAATATGCTCAAATTAAGGTCTGAATAATTCGAACCGAACTCAAATTTAAGTCTTGTTGAACTGTAGTTCAATTATGCTGAAATGAAAGTTTGAACAATTCGAACCGAATTCGAGCTAAAATTTTATGTGGAACTTAGATCGAGCCAAAAATATTTTTATTTTAGAGTTTCAAATCAAATTTGAATACTATATATATTTTTCAAGTTCAAACTCAAGTATCAATATTTTCATATCATTCGACTTGATTCAGTTCGTTTGCATCCCTAATTGTAACAGTTATAAAAGCATAGTTGCTACAATTGTATATCAACTATAATAATCTGTTGGTCCTCAGGATGGTTTTGATTTGACCAACCAAGTTAGGTTAGGTCATGTGTATTGCTAACCTTGTGTTTAAGTGTGCAGGAGCTTAGGAACACAACAAGTCGAGTGAAAGACGCGGCAGAAGAGAAGGATGGCACGAGAGAGAGTTGACGAGCTCAGCGCATCCAAGGGACACAGAGTTGCGGAAGAGTATACCGACGGACTAGAAGGATGTGTGTGACATTCCTAGGGACGAGAATCCGGGAGGAAG
>JBAMIB010372959.1:0-10839 GCA_037177415.1 Kaempferia rotunda | reverse complement strand
TTATATTACATATAAAATTCAAACTATAATTTATTTTATACTTTCGCAAGCGACTCTGATACACTGTAAGGATCTAGAGCGCTAAGCATGCTGAAAGTGCAACGGAAAAACTAACTAGATCTTTTCTAGAAGATTTTACTAAGAAAAACCATATTGCATGCCCTTCGCAATCCTGAGAGCAACCTTTTTGCTTGTTTGTGGATGTTAGCACAATCAAGTGTTCACGCCTCTATGGTATTCACACGAACACGCTCTGTCCATCTAATGAACTTATGATTTGGAGAAGAAACAACATTCGAGGTACTAGCCTCTTAGAAATTTTGGCCAAGACGAAGAAGATGAGCAAGAAGATGCCAAGAGTGTTTCTTCCATGAAAATGTAATGAAAATTCTTTTATAATCATCTCTTGAATATCAAGAGTTTTTGTGCCTTTTGATCATCCTTCTTTAATGCATGATTAATCCAAATTAATCATCAATATTCTTCTTTAATGAGTGGATTTAATTGAGTCTAACTCAATTAGTCTGAATGAATTATATTCAATCAAATGATTGAACTCATTTGAATATAACTCAATGAGTCTAACTCGGATTAGACTTACTCCAATAGTTAGATCCAATTGAGTCTAACTCAATGAGTGTAATCGGATTAGACATAATCCAATGATTCATTATATGAACCCATATTCTCCATTAATAATATTCAATGGGTTAGATTTTAGAATATTGGATTAACCATTAACCCAATAAATCAGTCTATATCGACTAACCAAATAATCTTAATCATCTCATAATTGGCTCTTAGGGCTAATACTAACATCAAGATTAACCTTATGTCAACAAAGGAAGTTCTACTAGATTGAGGTCAATTGTATACTGGACAAGATGAGTATTCGATGTCGATAAGGTTTAAACAGGAGTATTAGTCGATTGATAGTGATGTGGAAACAATAGAATAAACTTCCAAAGACCATAAGTTTTGACTTAGATATCATAATGAGATGATCTATTGTATGAAACTGAGTTCGTTCATGGACCTATATTTGTTACTCAATATCAACTGACTGATTATGATTATTAGTCTATTGATTTCGATCAGAACCTATCACAAACAAGTCAAAAGCAGATGATTCAGCTATGATATATGACTATTCATGATTAGTCGATTTGAGCATTTATCAGTCGATTGATGATGGCTAAACAAGTCAAGAAAGAGTTATTCTACAAGTTTAAATAATCAAATTCAATAGCTCAGTTGACTGATGGGTAAGATCAATTGATTGTTAAATGGAAACCAACCTCGACTTGAAGGCTATAAAAGAAGGGTTTTGAGAAAATTTTCTTAAACAGTTTTTGGAGATTTGAGGATTACGTGTTCTTGTGTTTCTAGACTAACAAGAGGCATTCTGAAGCAATCGACGATGATCAAAAGCAAGATTCTTATATAGTTGTTTACATATTCTTGTATTTATATTTATATCTTGTATTAATATTGTGTTGTTGTGAAATCTATTGTAAAAGGCTTCACCTCCTTAGGTGGTTTCCGAGAAGGAATGGTCTAGTGGATGTAGATATCATTAAGACTGAGCCTTAGATTAGTCGTCTTAAGAGGAGAATACAAAGTAAACTCAAGATATTATGAATGTGGTGTCAAGTTTGATTCAAATATTCCACTACACATTTAAAAGATGAACTCGCAATTAAGACGAAGTGATCAGAACTATTCACTCCTTCCCTCTAATTTTTACGGGTTCTAACATGTAATAGTATTACTGGTCATTTCATATAGCATCTATTTATTTAAATTTTAAAAAGACTCAAATGTTCGTAATGTCTTGGTCAAAATTATTACATGCACATTTTAAAGTCCTTTGGTCATTTTAAAAATATGTATATATGAATTAAAGGCCCGATACCCTCTCTAAGTTCAAGAGGGTATTTTTACAACAATACTGCAGCTAAACTAGTTTTTAATTTTACGTATATAGGAAAAAACTTAAAATATTCATGTAATAATTTTTCAAAAGTTTATATATAATTATATTTGAATCCATATAAGTTCAAGAGCAATTTACAGGCCCGAGACACTCTAATTCACCGTAACGGAGCTAGTTTCGATTTTGACATTTTTGAGATCCGTCTTTGAAAGTCTAATCACTGCACCGTAACTGATTTTGCTGAGGAATGGGTTGATCAAATTCTAGCTTTTTTGGGCTGAACGTATAATGGCACGTGAGAGAAAGAATATTTGTGTGAACTATGCACGCCTTGAGACGTTGAAAAAACAGATGGCCATTTCTCTATCTCGGTAGGTTCGATCAATTAATTCTCTTTAATGAGGTTCATATCGGACCCGAATATAACCCTGGACGGTGATGCATTGTGTCTCCAACAACACGGATCAATGACAATTAATGCGCAGGTTCCGAAGACTAATGTGAAAATTGAGTTAAGGCGGAGAAGAAATATGAGACTTAAGGGGAAAGATGAATGATGAGCATGTGAAAAACGTCGGTGGATTGATGTTTTGAGGTTTCATAGGAGCAACGACGACCATTCATGGAAGCCTAGGAAAAATAGTCCTCTATGTAGTTATAAACCTTCTCACATGTAGAATTATTTGGATGATGAATTTTACCTTTTTGCTATAACGATGGCGAATATAACTGTGGGTCATATTTTAGTGGAGTAGATATTACATATCTTAAGTCGCATGAATTTTGGAACATTAATTAAGAACTCAAATAAGAAGCATACAATTATAAGGATTCAGTAACATTCATATTTACAACACAATAGAAAATAACTTGACATAAATAGAGACAAACAACCTGAATGCAGTAGAGTCGGCATCATCTAAGAAAACATCATCCCAAAATCTAAAAATTCTATGGAGAAGAGGAGGAGAAAGGATGTTCATCTTCCAAACGAACTAGGGTGACGACATTGTAAATTCTTCACTAACGAGAAACATAAAGTTCTATCAGATCCCTAATCTAATGGGTTGGGGACCAAAGCCTAAATATCATGGATCCCATCCGTTATCAACACATTATTAATAACGGTAGGTTAATGTGTTCTACACATGTAAACCTCATGTCCAGTCACTCAAATCCTCTATAATAATTTATTGGATCATTTAGTGGATTTGGATTCTTAATGGCATGAATCATCATATTTATAAAAACAAGTAAACCCACCAAATAGTAGATAGTATGCAATATGTTCCAATAACTTTAATTGATGTCAATAATAATGGTTGATTTTATGGATATAGAATATCCTTGTAAATAATATAGTATATTAACCTCATTGTTATAGTACTAAAGAGCTCATAGTCGTTTCCTTGGGGCGGTGCAATGGTTAAGGCAGTAGGTTGTCACATGAGGTCTTGAGGTCGAAACTCGACACGTTCGAGCAATATACCTCCCTCATGTCTTGATCATTTGCACTAAAGGCTAATAGTCACCCGTGATTTACCTCCTCCGTGTTAGCCTGGGCACGGGTTGGCTGGGCGCTGAGGCAATCGAATCACCTTTTACCACATGCCACATAAAGAGCTCATAGTCATATTATGGACTATTAACTTCATTGTTATAGAACTAAAGAGCTCATAGTTAATATAATATGTGTTGTATGTGTAATATAATATATAAATATGCATAAATTAGTGCCCAAACATATAACTTGGACTTGGAAAGGGTGCACCAAGCTCAGGCAATAGTGGAACACAAAGGCGATGCTCAAGAACCTCGAAGCAAGCTATTGTAATGAACTCTCCCTCATAAAAAATTAATTTAATCTTTTATATCAGATATTAAACTAATAAGAACACATACTACACTTGATCTTAACAAAAAGGTCGAGAAAGGTATACTTTCTAATATCACCCATCCAAGGTATTTATAGAAGTTTCTCTGCTCGAGGTGTTGCCAATCCTAAGATGTGGGACTAAAGAGACCCATACTAGTGCATATTTTTATATAAAAAATAACCAGAGAAAATTACTAATAAGTGTTAACATAATGCATGAATATCTATTAATGAGAAAAATTTCCAGTTATACACCACAGTTGAGTCTTGAACTCTAGATCTCTAATTGATTAATGAGAAAATTTCTTAATAATACGCCGTAGCTGAGTCTCAAAGTCAAGATCCATGATTAATTAAGTAGAAGATTTTCTAATAATACGCCGCATTAGAGTCTCGAACTCTATACCCCTGATTAAAATTACTAATAAATATTAAAATTATTTTCGGTGTGAAAAGAAAAAAAGGACATTAACATAATTTATTTTTGGGCTTCACCAAATTAATTGAGAGTTAGTTAGTAAATGGTCCAAATTTTTAATGAAATAGTAAGATGTCATTAATAACAAAAATCAAGATATAGATGTGTAACACGGATATTATATGAGATATGTTCTATACATATTGATTTCTAACCGATCCTATTGATGACACAAAAGGGTTTGATTATAATTGTAAATATTTTATGCTAAACTGCAATAGTAAATCTTATAATTCCAATATATCACATTTACAAACGTCATATGCTAAACAATTATAGAAAATTATGATAATATTATTCTCAGTTTATTAAAATAAAATAGATGAATATTTTGAAATTAAGTAATTACAATAAAATGAAACAAAGTGCATGTATCCAAAAATAAATATAGTATCATAATAAATACAAACTCTCACTAGATGGGTATTTCTTCCAAAAAAAAAAGGACCATCATATCTACAATATGCACATGAAACACCCTAGGTACCAAGCTTTTACTGAGTGGATAGGCCAATATGAAATCTATGCTAATGTACTCTATTATAACTTGACAATTCTGAACTCTTTCTTTAATCGTTAGAAACTTGATGTTGATATGCTTGGATTTCGATGAACTGTAGTTATTCTTAGCATAAAGTTCTGTGACTTTATTATCATAGTTGATTCTTAATGGTCTGTTAATGTCATCAATGATCTACAACATTGTGATGTAGTTCTATAGCCAAATCCCGTGATTGAATGTTTCATAACAAGATATCAACTCTGCTTCCATAGTAGAAGTGACTATTGGTTGGTGTCTACTTGACACTTACACTATATAACCCCTCAAGTAAGCATGAAATATACTCTGATATAAACCTCCTTCTATCCAAGCATAAAAATAAATTAAACTATGAATACCCAATCATCTCTAATTAACCATACCTCCGATACGTGAGCATGTTCCTTAGTCTTTTGCAAATATTGCATCACTCTCTTCACAACTTTCTAGTATTCTAGGCCTGGATTATTTATATATCTACCTAAGATCCCCACTATATACACTATATTCGAACGCATACAAATTTGTGCATTCATGAGACTTCCCACAATTGACCTATTAGAGAATTGTTTCATCTTCTTTATTTCAAGTTCAAGTCATGGACACTGTTGAAAACTAAATCTGTCACCTCTAGACATAGGTGTGTCACCAAGTTCAGAGTTTTACATATCATACTATACAAGTATCTTTTCAATATAGGACTTTATAAAAGTCCAAAAATGTCTCTTGTACTATCACAACTTATATGTTTTTCTAAAATAAAAGATGCTTCAATAAAATTTTTTATTTCAGAATTACTTGATAAACATGACTTGATTTCATGCAGTAGACCTTTATTATTGCTTGTGAGCAATATGTCATCCATATACATGACAAATATCACAAACTTACCCTCACTAAATTTGACATAAATGCATTGATTAATTGGGTTCTCCTTAAATCCAAATGAAGTAATCACCTAATTTAATTTTTAGTACAATTTTTCAAACCATAAATAGACTAAATTTACATACTAGGTGTGTTGAATCCTCAGACTCAAAATTCTCTAGTCGTACCACATATAATAATAAAGATTGTATGCTAAAGTATTTTCACTATCATTTGATAATGCTTGTTCTAATATTATAAGTATTGATGAACTTAAATTTATATGTATGTTATTGGTGGTTTATTTTTTCATATTCATTGTATATATCATATTTAAATTTGTATTCAAGATGGATTAAAAATAAAAAAAACAAATTAAGTCAATTAAAATTATTATTTCTTAGTTTTGGTCACAACCTATTATAATGGAACAATGGGGTAGATTTTATAAAATTAATGGAATGAGATTTAAAAGATTTCAACGTGATGTATCAAAATGTTAGAATTCAACATATCAATTATTACCAAATTTATTTCAATATAGATAATTATTATGTTTATTTTTTGTGTAAAAATAATAATAATACTAATGTATATTATTTTCACACTAATAAAATATATGTAGTAGCATTTGTGAAATTTTAAAAGTATTAATGATGCAAGGGAATAATTTTTCAATGTTTGTTATCATACTTATCATTTAGTTATGGTGAGTTTTTATAATAGAGTTTTGGTTTTAATGAATATAGTATGAATGAATTTTCATCTCCCTATGTATTAGGATAGAAAACAAAATGAGAATTTTTTTTTATATTTATTTAGTTGCATTTGCTTTAGAAGTTAATCTTAAATTAGATATTTTACATGA
This sequence comes from Kaempferia rotunda, assembly GCA_037177415.1. Taxonomy (NCBI): domain Eukaryota; kingdom Viridiplantae; phylum Streptophyta; class Magnoliopsida; order Zingiberales; family Zingiberaceae; genus Kaempferia; species Kaempferia rotunda. The sequence goes on along the minus strand of JBAMIB010372959.1, from coordinate 4,273 downwards.
AATATTAGTTTTGTATTATGATGCTTAATTCCATTTAAAAATTCTTCTTCTCTCATTTTTTTTCCCGAGGAAATAGATTCATGTGAGGCAAATCCCTCAATTAGCATATCCAAACATACAAATCATAGGAGTTTAGCCTCTACACATGAGCCACACCCCTCAATCAATCCCAACATCCTAAATAGGCCTGCACCTTGCAAATACACCTCATCTACTGTGACATACATACAAACCATCGCCACACAACACCTCACAAACCAACATACTTAAACACAATTAGAACAAACAAGACTATCCCCTATATATACATGTGGCGACAACCACAAAACATCCCATACACAGTTCATATAACCAACAGAAATGTAAACATGCTACATCAAGCTCAAGTCGACAAAATGATGCACATGCATATGGACTTTCCGGAATGACCTTTCCACATCAGGAACCAATCCTTCGATGCAGCATCTATTATGAACATCCCACACAAGGTACATTGCACTTAAAACCCCAAGGTACCGAGCCTTTGTTTTGCTACTACCTCCTTTATAATGCTGCCCGAGGATGCGAAAGATCTCATCTACTGATTTGAAATCATATCTAATGTCTAACCAATGTTTTACCTTACCCTATAGAGCACAAGCAAAGGGGCATTTAAAAAATAAATAGTCATTTGATTCCTCTTGATGCCAACACACCACACATACCTTATCCGGTTCATATGCCATTCTATCCGCTATTCAAAATTCTTTTTCGCTTGATCTTGCTAATATTATACAAAATACTATAAATAATTTATATAAAATTTATAAATATTATATTTTAAAATATGAATTAGAAACTGATATATCTAAAATATAAAATATTAGTATTAGTAATAATTTAAAGCTTATAAAAGTACAGCTTTCATTAAGAGAATGAACAAAACATCCATGAAGATCCTCAAGTTCCAAATGGGAACTTGAGAATTATTTTATAACTTTTTTTAATTTTAATGAAGTAGATAGCAAGTTGAATTTTGATATTCTACTGTGATGGTAATAGGATACTCAAAGTTTTCTCATCCTCTCTATCATGACAAAATAAAGTCTAGCTTGCCATAGAATAGACATTTAATTCCAGAGGTAATATATATTGGATGAACAACATTCTACTGTCTCTCAACATTTTGGAAGAAAATGATTGGAAGAGAGCCATAAAAAGAATATAAGAAGTGTAAAAAGTTGAAGTAGAAGAATTCGATACCAAATAAACTAACACTACAAGAATAAAAAATGGAAGTGAGTAATGTAATAATGTCACTTCCTAAGATAAAAGTTAAAAAGTAAGCAAATTGTATGGACTTTGATTCCCCTATACTCTAAGGGGATATGTAAGCAATTTATGTAAATACCCTAAGTGGTTGAGCCACAATTTTGATGTGAGTTCAATAGGATTAAGATAGATCTTGTCTATTTAACTTGTGTGTCTAAGTATGTAGGGACTTAGGGAGAAACACACACATTCGAGATGGTAGGGGACATAAGCAGTTGTCAAGCATGACACGGGACAGAGTCGACAGTCTTAATGCATCTGAGAGACAAGAAGCTATAGAAGAGTAGTTTGGATGTGAGAAAAGGATGCATAGGATATATCCGAGGGACAAAAAGCCAGAAGAAAGACTGCTCAAGGAAAAGAACGAAATTGAGTTGGGGTGAGCTTAAGTTCGGGAGACCAGACAATCACCCAGACGACTAGAGATGAAAATGGTCAAGTCTAGAAGTTGAGTGTTCTAGGAGCCTAGAACATTTTCAAGCACCTAGAACCTATCCAAGCGCCCATGCCATCATCACGTCAGCAGGAACCATTATCAAAATAGATTAAGACAACATCCACATCAGCAGCGTCAAGGCGCTTGGACCACTTCCAATTGCTTGAAAAGCCAAGAATCATCTAGAGCCATTAGCAGACAATTGCCAGAGTTGATAGAGGTTGACAAATCCATGTGTTCATACCTCTTCCAGACCCTCAAAAGTGCTACATTAGCAAATAGTTAAATCAAATACAATGGCTATAAATAGAGGACTAAAGCTCAAAGTTTTCATAACACACTTGTTTATTTCACATGCTTTTAGTTCTTACATTAGTCTTGTAATCAATTACTGTAAGAGTCTTCTCCACCTCTAACTTATGTTCGAAGAATGAGATCTTATTGGAGCTTTAAGGTTAAAAGTTGACATTCTAGGAACCATCGAACTAGTAGTCTTGACCCATAGTTAGGTCTAGCCCATACACTTGATAGAAAGAACAATAAGTGGTTGTTTGCGAGTAGTGAGGGCCCTGTTCAAAACCCAACGACCTCAATAATTGTTGCTCTTCATAGATTTTTCATTAGTCATTCCTTATATACTTGCACGGGGTAAGATAGATAGGGTGCCATTGTACCACATGCCAAGGAGGAGACCTGCACTCCTACCATGTTCCCCTCTCTTTGTAAGTCAGGGCCTCCTCTTAGCACATCCTTTTTGTTTGCTTCATATTGATGTATTTTTTTCTCTTATGAGTAATTCATTATAATCTTGTGTGAGGTTCTTAGATAAGGATCGAAAGAAGTCTCCTTCTCACAAGCCTTGTGCAAAGACTCTTGAAATCTTGGGTAGAAAAGGGAACCTCCAGTGCATCTCAAGTGAATCTTTGAAATACTCCCAAAGTGGCTCCTATATTTTATACTTAAAATTGAATAAGCTCAAAGGATTGGATGGGTACTTTTTAGAGCTAGAAAAGTGATACAAAAATAATGCAGTAAAGTCATCAAATGATTGAAACAAGCAAGATCGGGGAGTGTTGAACCACTGTTGGGCGAGATTGACCTAAAATAGTTAGGAAGACTCCATACTTGACTCCTTCATTGTACTTTCTTTGATGGAGAAAATTTGCAATCTAGAATCAACACATGTTCTTTTGAGTTTGTTGTGCCATTATATTCATTAATTTGTGTGGGTCAAAATTTAGATTGCAGCCCATCTTTTAGTATAGTAGCCGAGAAGGAAATTTGTTGAGTCGCAACTCGCTTAGGGGGCGGTTAGGCTAAGCTTTTGGTCCTCTCTTGACCTGAGGTAGTAGCAACTCCCCCAAAGCTCTACATCATGGGCACCATCGTCAGAGCTTCTCCCCCAAAGCTCTACAACATGGGTGCCATCGTCAGAGCTTCTGTAAGTAGGACAATCGCTTCCACTTTGGTTATCAAATTTATCCGATAAAACTGTCTTCATCTACTATAAAACTGATTACTTGTGTAAGCTATCCCAAGGGGTTGGGGCTCTTGTAGTGTCCAATACAGTTCCAAGAGGGAGTTACCGTTGCTCGTTTGACCTCTTGTAGTGAGGATCCAACATCATCCTTTTCATGCTCACCATCTTCGTCTTCACTCCTTTCTATCAAATAGTGCCAAAATATTGTTGGGGGTTAACTTCCATCAATATAATGTGGGTTTTGATCGATAGTGTAAGATACAACAGAAAATGAAAATAAAATAATAAGTGTTATTGGAGGAATAACCTTATTGAATTTTTTAGATTGTTTTCTAGATTTAATTGGAGTTCGTATGACTCGTTTTGAGGGGATGATCTAGTAGGCTTAGGTAAAGTCTATTTTGAATAACTGTAAAAGTGGGAGTTGATTAATATAATTAACATAAAGTTTATAATCAATACTAAACCAAAGTCGTTTTCCCCTTACTCTCCCGATCTATCTCGTGTGACTACTCCCACAGCCGCACACTCATCTTCTCTCAAGCCCAATCACACCGATCTCTCCCTCCGGCATCGTAGATGCCATGCCGGCTGACCATCAAACGTCGTTGACCATTGTATGCCCAACCTTCCCATGACACGATTTTGCCATGCCACTCTGCTCACGAAACCTTCACTATCGCCCTCTTCCTCTAGCGACACCAAAGCCCAATGGTTCCTTCCCTTGATGCTATTGTCTACTAATGATCTGAGCATGACCGTGCAACTTCTTATTTGCGATTGTGTCCATGTGACACCATCGTAGACCCCACTTCCTCCCTTTAACCGATCCTCATCAGACGTCGTCATCGCCGACTGTGATTGGGGGACGACGATGACTATCAAGAGAAGAGCATCACCCTTCACAGTAGCATCCAGATCCCCATCGAGCAACTACAGGTTGGGTGGATAGTGCCCTGTTTGTCGCAGTAGCCATAAAATCCTTCTCCGAGTGGTTGCCGATTTTGATTGAGGGGTAAGTGGTTAGTTTGAAGTTTGAGGATTAT